>CAJHUC010000500.1:0-102920 GCA_905146915.1 Ostreobium quekettii | reverse complement strand
CACCCCTCGCGGAGGGATTACCAGCAGTGACACGATTTGATCACCGTGTCCAATCAGCGCTGAAAGAGGCCAGGGCGTGCTTAGAGAAAGCACGAGATAGGCAGTCAAAGCATGCTGACCGCCATCGAAGAGAGGTGTCGTTTAGTAAAGGAGATGACGCCCTCCTTTCGACACAGCATATTACTCTCAAACACCCTGGGACTCGAAAACTATTACCGAGGTGGATTGGGCCCTTCACCATCCTCGACCGGATAGGTTCTGTCGCATATCGACTAGAACTCCCGGAAAGCATGCATAGAATACATCCAGTATTTCATGTATCGAAGATTAAGCCTTATAAGGCAAGTGGCAGAGTACAGCCACCCCCAGTACCTATCGAGATCGAAGGAGAACTGGAGTATGAAGTTGAACGTATCCTTGATAAAAGGATTAAAAAGCGTGGGAGACGCAAAAACTATGTTGAGTACCTTGTCAAATGGTTGGGATATGGACATGAGCATAACAGCTGGGAATCAGCAAAGTCAGTTGCAAATGCACAGGAATTGGTTCAAGCATTTGAAAATGGCAGAACACCTGTGATGCGAATGCAAACTGCATGAAGTACGGGATGTACATACTGAAACATGCTCATGTGTGCTTATGCTTTTGACAGGTTCTCTTGCGCTGGGCCCAGAAAAACACTGGGTATACTGCCCCCCGTGCGGGGACACAGTTCGCCCACATGAACGCCATGTCAGTGAACATCCTCAACGGGGAGAGGTTGGACACCGCCGACCCCTACGTGCCATTTCCCCGTGCGCCTGAGCGTGCACGCCGACGTGGGCGACGGCGGGGTGCCGCACCGGGCCGATCTGGACCGGCGTGGGCTTTTGGTGGTACTCGGCATCGTGGTCGCCGATGAAAGGCCGGGAGGTCAAACATTTCCAGCCACTGGGCTGAGGAAGAGTTTTAATGAGGGTTGTAAAGGCCGGGACGGTCATGTAAAACAACCACTCTTTCTCTTCATCCAAAATTGTTTTGTGTGTTGTGTTTTGTTAACTGGGCATGTGGCAAATCGCACAGCCAGTTCCACCCACATACATACAATGTTTCTGCTCCCGTATTCACTTATATTGGGACGAGGACGCCCCTCTCCCTGAGGGGGACGAATGTTACGCGCACCAGCCTGATGTGGGAGACGTCCTACTAATGGCCCTTGGTGTGGGGACGCCCTGCCCAAGGCACGTACTATTCCTCACCCACTGTAACCTTTATCCATATTAGGATACGGGAGTAGGAGGGGTGGTCCCGCCTAGGTGCCCTGTAAGGACCTAGGTGCCCGGCGAGGCGGGTCCGCGGCTCAAAGAGGGCAGGAACCCCACACCCACATCCTATTCGTAACACGTCCCCTTTAAGTCCAATAATATAATAAAAGGTCCCCCACAGTACTATAAGGGGGCAAAGGCTTCCAATTAAAGGGGGAAGTCCAGCACTAGGGACTTTCCCTTAGAAACCTTGGGGCCCAAGTGCTCAAGCATCCCAGAATCGCTGGTGACCTCAATAATGGTCTTTCACTTCCTGTAATGATGGAAATTAAGCGGGAAATAATTACCCCCTTAGATTTCCTTAACACCGAAGGCCCCTCACGCGCGGACAGGGAATGAGAACGGGAGAACAATACTCCCGAGTAGTCTTACATTAAGTACATGATACAACAATCAATTGAATCGTTCCATTGTCCATACAACCACACATTCATTATCTTTGACCACTCAGAAGGTCCACAACACAATCAAATATCATCAAAAGTCATCTAATCTATACACTGTATCATTTCTCCCCCCCCCACAAAGTGTGGACGTCCTCGGCCACGGAGACACACCATGCTAGAAGACCGGCCGGACAGAAGATACGGGGTACCAAACAAAATTCCCACAAAGATCAAGTCTATTGTGTCCCATACCACAACTCAATCTAAAATGGAAACTTGCTATCAGTGACTGTTCTCCAGTCCGCCACCCAGTCCATCACTTCTGACTCTCAGTTAGTCCGATCCAATGCACAATGTCTTGTCGAATGACCAAGAATGTAACTTCTTTAAAGATCTAGACAATCATTCAAAATGGCTTCTGTAGTCCTGGTGGCTTCATGCAACTATGTTCCCACTTAAGCCACCGTGCACTACCTGACCATTAACTCTCTTGTGGTTGGGGTTGAAGACACAATGGACCCTCCATTCACTGCACGCAACTTCACCAAGCTACTAGCAGGAAAAGTATGATGGACATGCCAATACAATGGCTCTAAGGCAACTGGGGAATAAACCACCTTAAAAGGCCTCAACAGTGTGCTGAATCCTCCCAACAACAACTGTTGGCAATTACCACCACCCTTTGGCTCTCCATCAGATACCTCTACATCTGCAAGCTCTGATTTCAGAAGTGTCTCAATGCAGTCTCCACTGTCAACGTACTCCACAACTGCATGCTGTTAACCTATCTATTGGCATGTCCTCATCATGACTGCCACAAAAAGAATAATAATAATAATCACCATCACAACTGATCATGTTGGCTGCTGCCCTATGTACACAGCATACTGATAACGGCACAATCAGTATTCATGATCAGAACAGCACCTCATTGAGCACCACCAGCTCCATCACGCTCTGCAGTGTGAGTACTCTGCGCGTCTACCTAGGTGAGAGACCTCTGGATTCACAAATCAACATGCAAACCCACCATCACAATGCCACCGAGCGTGTCTCACCTCTCCCAAGGATCTTCTGCATCCAACGGCTTATCTGGGGATGGTACAACACTGAATGACATTAGGGCAAATCCCTCAGCCCTGCTCCCTGCACAACCTCTTTGCACTACCACCATGGCCACGGTTCCCCTAATAGTTTCCCGGGTTTTATTCTTCCAACTCCAACTTACACTGATCCACAGGATTTTTAGACCACAACACAGTCTTTCAAGAAACCCTATTCCCCACAATGAAGATTAGTACAGCAGGCTTGAGAACGATTTCTGACATATTTTTCTACTCCCCATAATCTAGAGACTTGCACCTTTATCTCTTAATGCTTCTGGAAGGGTTGATTCAATGGCTCTGGTCTTGCTCTTGGTCGGTGCCTGAAGGTCGCTCCACCGGTCCCCGGTGCCCTAAGGCTACCGGCGACCTCGCCTGTAGAGACGCTCCACTATTGCTCCTGAGAGTGTAGAATCGCTGTCCACTGGCTAGGGTTTTTTGATGTACCCTTGAGCCACTCCTTAGAGGTTGGCGACAGAATTGGAAACAATGAAGGAATTTAACCTATCCTCCTTTGTCTTCCTTTTTCTCCTCTTTAGGGTCTCCCTTTTTCCTTCTTAGGGGCCAGTACATACGCACCCCGGGTTGGTCTCCAATAGCTTCCCTCTGGGGCACAGGCTCTCTCTGTTGGGTTGCAGCTCCTGGCCAGGGAGCTGTTCCCCTCTCCGGTTTCTCTCAATGTACTGGGGCCTCCTGCTGTCGGGATTGTCACGTGATATGCCCTCCAGGCGCGGGATTGTCACATGACGGGGCGGTCTGGTTGACTCACCCAGCTTCCCTCAGCTCCGTCCCCCTCCCGGCAGCTCCAGCTTGCCGGGGGTCACTCTCCGCGCCTCCACCGACCTCGGCGCTCCCTCGCGCGCCGTGGCGTCTCACTCTCAAGCAAACGCGGGCCGAGGGCGCCCTACTCGCCGCGCCCGGATCCGCCCGTCGCGTTGGATTTGCCGCGCAATCCCGCGGCGTCGATGCATCGCCGGGGCCCGCGGAATGGTGCCCGGAACCGGCCTCCATGGCCCGGCTTCCGCGGCACGGGGTGCGCCGGCCGTTTGCTGGCGCGGCGGCCTTTCCCTCTCGGTCGCTAGGCGCTCCGCCCGCCTCGATCCCCACGGCCATGTTGGCCTTGATTCGGCGGGATCGTGGGCCATCCGCGGGCGGTGGCCATGGGCATCGTCGGGCCCACAGCACCCCCGCGCGCCTCCCCTTTCCGCGCGCTCCAACCGCTTCCCGGCGCGCTCCATCCTGCGCGTTTCCTTCAGACGCAATGGCCAGCCCGATGGCCAGCCCCCTCCGGCCTTTGCGACTTCGGCATCTCCGGCGCAGTCGATCCAACGGTGGCCCATTCCGGGCCCACCGTCCCGGTGCATACTCCGCGAGGCCGCCGGCTTCACCCGGTTCTGTGGGGCCCAACAGCATGGCCCTGGCCTCGCCCTTTCCAGCGCTTTTCTCCCCGCTCAACGGCCAGCTTAATGGCCGGCATCTCCCTCCTTTGCACCACTGGAATTCGCGGCCCAATGGCGGGCCGTTTGCATCGCACCCGCTTCACGGCACTGCGCCATCCCACTCGCTGCTATTGGCCGCATTGTTGGCCTCCAGCCACGCGCGTTTCTCCTCGGTTTGCCACAGCTCTCCAGCGCGTCCGATCCGGGCACAATCCGGTGGTACCAACAGCAAAGCACACCAGAATTGCGGAGCCGACCGTGAAGCTCGTTTGGTCCAGTTCCAACGGTCTCACCGGCATGCAGCTCCACTGCACCATCCACCTCCGGCCTTCCTGTTGCTGCACCGTCCTCCAAACGTCACAGCACAGCCAGCACAACTTGTTTGCCAGGTTCCCTGTGGCCCCACTCTTGCATCGCCGGCATCACACTCCCAGCTCTCCGAACCGTGGACCACAATTCCGCGTCACGCCAATGCAGAATTTCCTGCGGAACGTCCCCGGCTCCTTGCAGCTCAGACAGCATCACTCGTTTTGCCGCAGCACCGTGCTATTGCTCGGATGCCTCGCTCACTCCACGGAGTGTAGAATCCTTGTGCTGTCCGGTCGATTGTGCCTCTTCAGCGGCGGCAATTCGTGCCGTTTGCCACGCAGCCTCGTCGACAGTCCTCCTTGCCTTCCACACCAATCCTTTTGGCTGCTCGTCTTCTGTGCCGTATGCCATCGTCCTCACACCTCCGCCGTTTCCATTCTCCTTCGTCGGGTTGGATCAGACCCGGTTCTCCACCGAATCAAGCCGGGATTCCTCCACCGGCTTCCCGTCGACCTGGGAGTGCCGTTGCGCTGCCATCCCTCGGGGTTGCACTCCTCTCCCCGCCGTCGGAGCGGTCCTTGCTCCGAAACCAAATGATACGGGGCCGAAGGCCCCTCACGCGCGGACAGGGAATGAGAACGGGAGAACAATACTCCCGAGTGGTCTTACATTAAGTACATGATACAACAATCAATTGAATCGTTCCATTGTCCATACAACCACACATTCATTATCTTTGACCACTCAGAAGGTCCACAACATAATCAAATATCATCAAAAGTCATCTAATCTATACACTGTATCAGTTGAAATTTGGAGCAGAACATGCATCACATGTTCTGCTTGGAGCTTGAGCGCAAACAACGTTCCTCCCTTGATTCACCGGTCATCTCCAGAATCCAAGGGAATTAAGATTACGACTCTAGCATTATCCAAAGGCAAATTTTCATGGCTTTACTATTATGACTGACTCGTTTTCTGCCTGGGTTGGGTTCAGAAGATCAAAGCGCTGTAGTTCAACGCTCTTTGGTTAACATACTGCAGTGATGCATGTTCTGGGCAACACCAACAGAAACATAACAGACTTGTCGTTGCTGGACCGCACCCCCACAAGAATATTTGCGATTTTCCCCCTGTGTAGGACAATCACCCAAGCGCTCGGAGTTCTTTGAGAGGGTGTTCCTCTTCGCCATGAGCAAGATGACATGGCCAGATGGTGTGCGATGAAATGGTGCACGGCTGCCGTCCCTCAATGGCACGTAGGTGCCATACACGCACTTACGCAGACTGGATCCATGTCCTGTTCTGTTGAACTGCGGTCAGATCTGCTGGCCTGTACACAGCATTCGGCAAGTTGGGACATGATGCCGTGGAAGCGCATGAGGAGCACCTGGATTCGGTATCCGCTGCTCCTTCATCGCTAGATTGTAATGTCCCCTGTGCGCATGCACTGCATGGGTGTGACATGTAGGCACCGGCAAAAAGATCACTCAGGAAGGAGTTTGCCGCACGGGAACGCAAAGGATCTGGGGGATGCGTGACACAACATTTGGCCAACACCAGCCCAAGAATGCAATTTGTGGAAGAAAGGTGTCTTGAAAGAAGAGAGAATGTTCGAACGCGGTATGTTCACCCCTGTGTTCATCGACCACTCTCCATTGTCCTCGCGCTCACGCGCGCATAGCCTCAGATCACAATTGCCCAAGAGCGGACGCCAAATGGCATGCAGGCGGCTGCGCAATGGACCCAACCAGACAACACGTCGGCCTCCGAGAAATGCGCCCCACCCCACATCTCCATCCAGCACCCCCGAATTGTCGCTCACAAGTGGTACCCCGCAAGGGAAAAAATCATCCAAAGAGGGCGGCCAGGGCAGCGGCACCGGCTGCGGCCATGGCGGCCACGGACACGCCCGCCAGTCCCGCGCCTCCCTGGACGTCGCTGACCAGGCTGTCGAACTCATCCTGAGTCATGCAGGGGCTGTCCACGGTGTTGTTGAAAAGCATGCTCTTGCAGTCGTCAGCCAGCTTGTTGACTTCCTCCAGGACGAACTTGAAGCAGCTCTTAAACTTGGCCTTGTCGATGGGGCACTCGGCCGCGTCCGTGTCCATGGCTGCGGAGAACTCGCTGCACCCGTCCTTGGCAACGGCTGCCGTCATGGCCGCGGCGGCGTCCGCCATGCACTGCGCCTCCTGCTCGGCCGTCAGCTCCGCGGTGACGACCAACAACGCCGCCGCCGCCACAAGGAGCGCCACCGCCGGCGCGGCGAGGCGCGTTGCGCGTGCCATGATTCGCCCACGCAGGTTGCCTCGGTCTGGCTCGGACTGGCGTGGGTTCCAAGCGGGCAAGGCTCGCTCGGGGGGTTGACGACAAGAGAGTTACGACAGCGGCGGTCATCGGCCTCGTCGCCGCGCTCTTATGCACCGGCCGAGAGATTTTTTTTCTGCCGAAGGGGTGGGAAAAATGACCATAAATGTGGTGATGCGCACGTTGAGAGCATTGGAGACCAATATGCATTTCTTTCTATTTATTCGTTGGATGCTTCATCTACGTTTGCATTCTTTGGTAGGTTGATCAATTGGTTCGACTGCTCATCCTAAGGTCGTCAGCATGACGTTGAATATGAGCATCGGGCGTCGCATCACATCGAATCCGCTGCAAAGCACTTCAGCTGACTTATATCACCATCGGTTGCTGTGATACTCTCGTTTGCACAGGATAGACATTCATTCTTCAACGGACAGTTCCTTATAGTTAGTACTTCGATTATTCTTTCAAATCAATGAATACACCGTTACTGCTGGGTCAGACGCTGGCAAAGGTGGGCACGGTGGCCGCGCAGGAGAGAGGGGGGGGGGGGACAGAAGGAGGGAGGCGGCGGCTTGCCAGTGTTAAACTCAGCCCGAGCTTGGGATTCCAATGCAATCATTGCATTGATATTCAACATCAATTATAAAAGTCTCGCCCAGTTTGAGATGTCCAACACAATTGTTGATAATGACGCTTGATTGGTGTAGCTTATTGTACTGCGTCCACCCATGTCAGTCTGCTCTGAATTGCGTGGCGTACGCCTGCCCTGTTCTGAGCGGTCGCTTCCGAGCAACTTCACGCCTCGTCATCACGTCAGCGAATTGTAATTGTCAGTTGGAAACGCATGTCAGCCGTGGCTGTGATGCTCTGCGATCATTACTGCACTGCGTTCCGTTTGCATATCCATGACCCGGCAACCTTTCCTTGGCGTAGTACCGTATTCACTCAAACAGTGCCGCGACAAAAATGATTCTGCAAAGTAGCAAACTTAGTACACAACTTTACTGCAGGTGCACAGGCTACCGCTGATGCGCACTTGGGAGATGCGCTGTGGGACTGTTTGGCATCACGGTTGAAGCGTGTTTGCCATGCATGGCCAGAAGGCTTAATGTTGGTAGGATTGCTGCTTGCCAGCTTCTTGCTGCTGAGGACCATTTGGACAGCATATCGTCGCCACGTTGAATCCATCCTTGAAGGCCAGTCAACAACCGATATGCCATTTCAACGTCATGGGACGAAAGCTGCCCAAACACAAGCATCTCTGCATCAATAAAGTAGCAACCAGCACTGTCCTCCGACTTTTGTACTGTGTCCCCATCTGGGATGCTCGGCTGCCGCCTTCGAAGCTGGCAGCCTATTGCACAACCAACAACATACCCCCGCTCTGGCGTTCTGACCCACCAAATCAATTTCACAGATTTCACTCTAAAAACGAAGTTGTTGCACCCGGTGGTATCAGCAACGTGCACATGCCATTCCCAGCGGGGCTGGAAGGCATTGTTGCAGGAGAAAACTGCCAGCGAACAACCACGTTTCCTGACCGACAGGGTGGGGCAACCACTGTCAGTCTTGCATATTGCTCAATCATGATGCAAGTCACTGCAGAGCGCATCACTTCTCGTGATTTCTGTGGTGGTTGTGGTGCAGTTGATGCGAGCCGTTCAAAAGGTGTGCCAATGCAGCGAGCTTCTGCGCTGGGTGTGAAACTAGGGCAGGTCCCCTGGGTGTGGACGCAAGCACGGCCTTCACAAGCGCTACCCCTAGAAAGAACGCTCTGGAAGCGCCTCTTCGCAATCGGCAATCCAGATGATATTCAGTGATGCTGACCTCAACAGTGATGAATATCTTGTGGCTTGTTTCGAGCACATGTTCATGAAGTCCTTCCAGTAGTCCCCTCCAAAGCATATGCTCTTTCTGAGCTTGGCCTGGCTGCTGCTCTGTTAGGGTTTTTGCCATCCAGCAATGGCCTGCCTGTCACTACCTGGGTTCCTCAATTGCTCTTTGCCCCATCCATTGATGGTGTGCCACCTGAGTTTCTTGACACAACTTGGCTCAATGCATCTGTCCCTGTGGCTATGGGTGTTGTCAGGGTGCCTTGCACACTCTGCATGGGTGCATCGATCGTCACGGCCACAGTCCCCTGAGTATTTGTCATGAAGGTGGCACCATCAGGTTTGGCATCGACCACTAAGCCACCTCCCTCAGCAGCAGACGAAGTTGCCACCA
Organism: Ostreobium quekettii; assembly: GCA_905146915.1. NCBI lineage: Eukaryota > Viridiplantae > Chlorophyta > Ulvophyceae > Bryopsidales > Ostreobiaceae > Ostreobium > Ostreobium quekettii. Next base: position 93,843 of record CAJHUC010000500.1, on the reverse strand, counting down.
CAACATCGTCTGTTTCCATGGCTTCTGCAACAAAGGTGGTGCTTTCCCCGCCTGCAGACAGTGGCCCGGGAAAGTCACAGCAATTTCAGATTGTCTTGAAGAAAGCATAAGCACAGAGCTCCACCCAGCCTGCTCAGCAGCCAGCTCCCAGTGATCCTGCCAGTAAATCCACTGCCACTTGGCCAGCTAAAAGGGATTGAACTGAGTAGGTCGCCTGTGAAAAGAAGTTGGGGTGAGATGGGGTGGGGCAAGTGAGCATTCTATGATTTCCTGGAGGTAGAGATGCCTGGTGCATGACCACCAGATACAGCGGACACTGTGCCCCAGTCAGCAACTGTTGGAAGCCGTGGTTCGACTTGAAATTTGCATATTTGTAATCTGCAGCACTGAGAACATCGTTCTAAAATGAAAGGGCGAGAAATGCGAGCCAATGACTGATGCCTCACCTCTACAGCCCCTTGCAAGATGTGGCCTTTGTTTCATTTGTTGCCCAGTCATCACATCAGAGTGCATACAGTCACCTGAATTTGGGACCAGATACTGCAGATGTCCAAGAGCCCATCTTGTGGTTGCCAGGGACATTCTATCGATACTGCACCTAGGGAATTCGCCAAGCATACCCAATCGTACACATGACTGCAGTTGTATTATTCTCATCTGGCAGCCGCTCACCAGGCTTTCGATGGTCATCTTTCAAGCTTTCAGGAGTGGTTCCCGGTGTTGCAATAGGGGTTGCTTCAGTGGATGGCACTGACTCTGCAGGAGCCCCAGCCTTCCCGTACAAAATCCAATTCCTACATGTACATTGGTCACCACATCATTCCACTGGCCCACAGGCACATCATTGGCAATGCATATTTAGTCACACATCATGCCTGGCATTTCATGTCCAGCATGGGAACAACACTTACTGGAGGCAAAAGTGGATAAGTTACAAGAAAATGCGAAAAGCAACGCCAGACTTGGGGCAGAATTAAATGAAGCAGTTAAAGCACTGAAGTAATTAAAACAATTATATTTCTATATGTCCACCACTACTTTGCCTCCTGTTACCAGGAAGCTCACATTCGATGGACAAGAGGAGTCGTACTCATGACAAGTTCTCGACAATCTCATTGCAACCATGGTAGTGGCTGCGCCGCTTTTTTTGCTGAGACACATAGGGAATTCCACCAGCCCAAGATTGTTTGCATCTTATTCCGATCTTCCTGCTTGCTTGAGCACCCCACCACATCCATCCAAAATCAACAACCAAGAACCCAGTTGTGGCAGCCCGAACGTATTGAACTGCCATCCTTAGTGCCACCCTCCAGTGCAAGCATTTTTCTCACCTGTGCTGCTCTAGTTCCTGCAACACTTCACTCTCTGGCCTGTAGATGAGATCATTGATGCGCCACATCTGAAGCGTCCCTCCGCCTGACTCAGGGCTCACATCGTCCGAGACGCTCAGCATCGTCCAGGGCTCAAGAGGGTTCCACTGAAAATCGACGACCATTGAGCGGTGGCCCACATGCTGGAATAGCAACTCCTGCGGTACGGCGCGTTTGATTCTTTTTATCTCTTGCGATTCCACCTGCCTGCCAGGTTTCTGGTTCAGGTCCATCACACATATCACGCAATCTTCTCCGCTGCTGGCAAGAACGCCCTGGGCAGCACAGCAGTTGTTGAGCACCTGCCTTCTGTTTCTTGCTGAATTGTTGAAAATTGTAGCGCACGCCGATTCGAAGCATTTGACCCTGCTGCGCTCAAACCAGACCATCAGATTCCAGGGTGAAGCCGGTTTCAGTTTGGTAAGCTGACTGCACGTGCAACTGTACAATGACAATCTGTTGCAAAAGAAGACACAACAAGCACAGGAGATAACAACATCGGCTACAACAGATGGATTAACATTACAACAGATATCAAGTGACAGCAGATGACTACACAGTGATGTAAAAGGGCACCAGAAACACAAATTCAGGCTCGGCATGCGACTGCCTGGCTGAGAATTAAAAAAACTTCCAGTGCTCCCATCTTTTGACAATATAGAAAGGGCCCAAGATGGGAGCGGTCCCATGCTTCCTTGTGCAACAACATCAGTTGACACTGTTTTGATCTGCTGTAAATTCGTACCACAGTTGGACACAAATGGGCAATGACTGTCCTACCAAGTTCAGTGGTTGCGCTTTTGCGCCAATTTTGAATTGTCAGCCTCAAACAATTATTTAGAATATGCAAGCTGAGCACACGTGATAGTAGCCTCCGCCTGACTGAAGGGAACTGCCCAATTGCGGCTGACAACACCATGCAAAACAGCACAACTATGAGGCCTGAAAATTCCAATGCAACAATCCTGCATTTTTCCTGCATGGTGAATGGTGGTGAGTGCTGCAGGTCAGAAAAATATATATAAACAAACTCTTATGATAGTCCTAAAAAAGTTGCATCACCCCTTTGGAGGCAGCCAGCAGATGAATGTTGCCACCAACGAAAGCATACAATCTGAATCATTGCATTTAACATCGCTCCAGTCCTACCGCCTTGTGAGGGCTCCACTCGACTCTCAGCACAGCTTTGCGATGCATTGGAAATGTCTTCACCACATCGGTTGCTGCTCCGAACTTTCGCCGGTCCCAAATCTTCAGACTCCCATCTGCACACCCTGTTGCAAGGTACTCGTCCAGTGAACTCCAGTCGACACAGTGCAAGTCGCTCTCACCATGTGCGCGCTCAACCTATGCAATGAGCAACTTGTAAGGCGAGGACCATGTACATAAAACCACTTGCCGTTGCATTTATCCGCTTTCTCCAACTGCAATAACTGGAATGGCGAAACATATCAGTGACAAACACTTGATTCAGCAACTAGCAGGTGAATGCACAACTGATGTGAACCTATTGGGAAGTGCTATAACAAGGCCATAGCCAAAGGCGATGTAACTCAGCTACTTTAAAATGCAAAGAAACAGGCCAAGCAGCAATGAAAAGCAACAAATGCAAACGCATGACACCTTTGCCACAGGTCCTTTGCCACTTCTGGTGTCCCAAAGAAGAATGTTGTAGTCATCCCCAACGCTCGCCAGGCAATCACCGCTGCCTGGCTGGAACACCAGGTCCTCCACAATATCTTTGTGGCCCTCCAGCATTATCCGCTCTGAACACCGCATAACCTGGCTTATTAACAGAATGCAATACAGCAAGAGATGACAGCAGGGGACAGCAGGCGTGTGGAAGAAACAAAGAAACGATGCATTTTATGGCATGCGTAAAAACATTTAAAACCGCGGCCTTGCATCTGCAAGGCGAATGAGGACACATTTGCATTTGGCTTCGGGCAGTTTATATCGACAGTTTCCTGCTCCTGAGGCGAAACGGCAGCAAAGCTGTCAACATGCAGTGGAATCAGAGACATGGTGATGTGTTACCCTTCAGTTTGGGAGTCTTTGCAGGGCTTGATTGACTGGAAGCAGGCCTGCTTTCTGAAGCCCCAGCAGCAAGCAGGCCTGTCACAGCATCGTGCAAGTCCCATAGGAGCACCTGCAAGACATCAATACAGGAATCGAATGATCAGGAACAGCAAACTGTGTAACATCAACAAAAACAGTCCAGGAAGTGGAACAACACCAGGGTGTGCAGGACATGTGAAACCAAGCAATTTAAGCAACTGCTTGCTTTCAAGAAAGGGCACGAATTTGTTTCACCTATTGGAGCAGTGGTGCCATTAAATTCAACCGGCATTGGTGGCCCTGCTTTACTATATAGTGCCGATGACATTCCATATTACAGTAGTACAAGGAATTAGGAAACATTGCAACACAGACAGGCCCACGCTGTTTGCAAGATAAACACCTTTTTGTCTCGGCCTCCGCTTGCAACCATGGGGTGCACAGTGCTGATGCCAAGTGCATATTCCGCATTCTCCTGATGCCCTTCAAGTATCATGTCAGGTGCAGCTGCTTGAGATTTCTGCATCACAAGAGGAGGCACCAAATATCAACAGCATATGCGATCGCTGTTCACATTTTCTGCTTCTTGCAATGACCAAGTTCAATTCCAATCGCCATGGACACAACACACAGAATGCATGTGTTTCAGCAGCAGGAACGTGCCAACGAGGTGACCTTGATACCAAACTTGTGAATCAACAGCTTGCCTCACCTTATCTGTAGCACCCTTGCCAAGCTGCTTGTCGACATTCCAGACAAACAGTTCAGGTGCGTCTGTGTGAGTAACAATGAGGTCAGGGTGCTGTGGTATGTCTCGCAACTTGTTCACCTGCACACACATCCACAATTTCAAGATTTATTGCCCAGAGTGCACTGTGGACACCAAATTTGCTGCAATGCCAATGCCACAAGTAAGGCTCAACACTGCAGATCGACCAATGGAGTTGTTGACAATATTTTGGGTTCGCTGGTTATCAGCAAATCCCTTCACAATGCATTTTCAGGCAACAAAGGCTGAGTGGATGGCAGGTTCAAGATCGATTGCTGACAAGGCACAACTGCCTCAAAACAAACAGTGGAGTAGTCCAAGGCATTTCCTTTTATTAGGCAACCTCACTTCTACAGTGCCAAAGACTGTACGTGATTCAACATTTTCAAGGGCATTCTCAACGGAAATAAATGCTGGCCAGTTCTGAATCTGAACCAAAATGGCAAGCACCAACAAGGAAATAATGGCCATCCAATTCAATGAAGTCGCGCCGGCACAAAAGCATATGGTACTAACCTCTCCGGGATGATTTATTGTCTTCTGGACCTTGATGTATGGGCACTTGTTCATTTCGTTCCAGTTGGTGACAGTCTCTGACGACGCAACCCGTGGCTGCAAATCACACAACAAATGCCATATGTTGTCTGCACAATGCCTTTTGCTGGAGCCCTTCCTTCTGGACAAAATTGTTCCATTCGTGCAGCGAATGCAAAGCCCACAGCAGGGACATTCGAAGGATGCACTACAACAATGGTCAAGGACGAAGTGAAATTCGCTGCTGTGTAGGACAATACTGCCACACTGTGGTCAGGGACACAGCCACCTTGACAAATGCTAAAACCAAATAAACCCAAGAGAATTGGTGCCATCAAAAAGCCTGCAGGGCTCTCACACCTTGCATACTTCTGCTGTCGCCACAGTGATTTTTTGGGGGTCGGTGCCATCGGTCTGTCAAAAGAGAACAAAACGCACGTAAGGCTGTAGATGTGGCACCTCACATGCACACAGAGATCCGTATCTACTCTACGAATTCAGACAGTTCCGTGGTAGAGGTATCAAACCCCAAAATGGCTGGTGCATACCGGCCGAGAAGTTGAAGAAATTGGCAGCAACAGTTCTGCTTGCAGGCGTCCCTGCCCAAAATTGAGACAGGCAAGTCCCCCACTCGGGGCAGGCAACCCGCCATCTCCAGATGGCTTCCATTCAATTCCAAAACTGTTCCCTGTGCGGGCTCATTCTATCAACTCTGCCCAAAACTTTCGCTCGGCTCCGGTCATGGTCGCCATCCTGTGAGGGCCCGACCAGCCCAAGGGCTTCCCCATGACCGCTGCACCCACCTGTTCTGAGAAATAGATCCTGTACTTCCGTTTGTAAGTGGACTCGTCCAGCTTCGGCCCCCATCTGCAGCATCGCAGCAAGCAACCATGTGGCCGTCGATCCCAAACAACGGCAAAAGCCGGTTCCCAGTCCAGCCACCAAACAGGGAGTTTTCAAGGTCATGAATTTGCCGCCTGTCTCTTCGCCCCAGTACCCTCCCCTGTACCCCCGAACTCTTTGCGCCAGTGACGCCTTGCCTGCATGTCAGCGATGGCCAGGTCAGGTTGTGGTTCGCGAACCAGTCGTACAACAACGGTACAACGGCCTTCCACTTCTTGTAGCTATCGGAGTCGGTGGCCATCTTGGCGATCGAGGTGCGACGCGCTGGGGCGAGTGCTTCGGCTGGGTGGCCTGACGCCGCCGATGCGTTGCCCGTGCCCAGCGCCCTTGTGCTTGCAGGGTCGCAAGTACTGGGGAGAGGTGGAAGGAGACCCGATGGACTGAAAAGAATGCGAAGTAAAACATCTTCATTGGAACAGAGAATGAATTTGAGAAGGGTGGGGTGGGTGTTATGATCGCCTGTGACCCAGCGAGGGTGCGGTTGCCCCTGTTGGCCTTTTCTTTCCGCAATGATTCTGCTTACCAAGGGTACGTGCCTCGCCTGGTGTCATTTCATGCATGGCGATTGTCAACATCATCGTTGCAGCGACGTCACATCCCAACAACCTTTGGCCTGCAATCAACAATGTCAGTTGTTCGACTCCCCCATACATGGTCAGGGTTCTATAGCAAGTGGGAAAGTGTGGTTGACTTCTAATGGGGGATATTGGTCGGGTGGTGTTCGATGGACGTAACGCATTGTTCCACCCATTCTTATTGACGATAGCAAAGTTTGCTTTCGCCCGTTTGATGGGGAGTGCCTAGGCCTCTATGATAGAGATAAACTATCTCCTCATGTGGTGCTTTATACGCAAATTAGATTCATCATTTGTGTTGTCTAGTAGTACGGGATGCTGGGGGCTCGTTGGTGTGGAATCTAAGGGAAGACACTAATTGAATTTGCCCCCTATTGTCAAAGTGAAGCTCAGGAAGAGGTGGTGGTGCTGCCATTACCGTGATCATGACCAAGGCCATGGACGCTTAGAGGTTGTGTAACTGAACAAATTCAAAATAGGGCAAGATAATGCAGCTGAACTGCAACAAACGGCTCATGGCTCGTTCCAAATCTTCCTGCAGCTATCAATCTTGAAGCAAGCCCCCAGAATGGATCACATCACAGCCTTTTGGGATGCTCCCATTGCCTACTATGCCCTTTATCATCTCAATTTTAGACCCCTACAATCGCTGCAACTTTGACTCCTTTTATCTGAGGGAAGACGCTATGTTGATTTTGGTACTGCTTAGCGTCAAATTTGACGCTAAGCAGAGAAAACCCACCCAACCGTCTCTTCCTTAGCGTCAATCCTTATGTGGATGCAAGGATGACACAGCAACATTGCCTGATGGTGGTATGCAACTTTAAGTGGTTTTCAGGGCAAAAATCAACCAAATTTGCGCTGGTTCCACCGGTTGAAAATTGGAACTCTAAATGCCATTGTAGGCGAGGCGGGCTGCCTCAGTGGCTGCACATTGATCCAGTCTAAGCCATTCTAAGGTTTTCTTTGACGATCGAACACTTGCAGGAGGTTTAGGGAGAAATCATGGAGTATTTCCTGCCAATCAGTAACGCTTTTGGGCGCCTTCCCTTATGTCGATTTTGTGGCCATTACATAATCTCTTAGCGCCACAGATCGGCCCCCCCTCCTCCCCCTTCCCCCCCGGGCGCCAATTTGACGTTAGGCGTACGAAAATCGACATAATGTCTTCCATAAAAATCTTGAAGGTGCATCGCACTACTAGGTAATGTTGTTGAGCCATCCTGGGATCGAACAAGGATTGACGCCAAGAGGTTGGAGAGGGGTGGGGATGGGTTGAGCTTAACGTCCATTTGACACTATGCGTACAAAGTTCAGAATAGTGCCTTCCAAAGTGAATGACTCATAGCCAAATATAGGATATCTGATGAGTATTGTGCAGTGCCAATGGCGTCACGACACAGATGTATATGGGAAGATGAAAAAGGCGAAAGGACAACAGAAAATGATTGCATAGTCAGAGGGACGACTGTGCGAAAGGCAGTATAAAGGAACAATCCGATGGTGATATGAATGAGAACGACGGCTCAACTGTGCACATGCATAATTTTTTTTATTTCTTTTTTTATTCTATTTTTTGAATGAGAGCCGGCGACTGGTGAACAATCATTTTTTGGTTCTGGACACGAAACTATGGACCGGTAGCCAGCTGCGACACAAATGTTGTGTCCTTTGTTCAGTGCCTTGGACAGGGCAAACATCGCCACCATGTCATTCGTTCCCGAGGCAGTCAGCAACTAACAGAGCTGACTGCTGTGAGCCAAGACAGCTTCCCTGAGGTCAATGTGCTCGTTCCGGCTCCCTTCCGGTCCCCCAGCACTCGATACCGTCATATGTCGTGCATGTCACACACCACCATTGACCTTCAAAAGGAATTTACAGATTGATTTGCACAAAGGTCACGTAATTCGGCAAGCACAAATCAATCAGGAAAGTCCGCATAAGAAGTCGAATGAGATGCTCATCAACTCTCGCTTCCAGGTGGCAGCCTTCCAGTGGCTGGAGTAGGACACAACCGCCAGTTTCTTCACAGGTGGTTGCCATAGTTGGGAAGGCAAACCCCAGTTGCAATTTCGCATGCTCGTTATACGCATTGGCAAAGCCGCACCTTCAGAACCAATCAGCAGCCAACTTTACCACCATTGTGTCTGTGGAAAAGCGCAAATCCCAACACGTACACCTCCCAACCGCGATAGCAAAACCTTGTGCAACGACAGCCACGACAGGTTGCTTTACATGCGCCGTTATTCATGCAGACATTTTTGACATGGACGACCACTGAGCGCTTCAGAAAGAAGCGTGGAGAATCCACGCTCAACACTGTAAACGAAGAAACATTTGGATGTGCCGAAGGATGTTCTACACGTTATGGGCAGGTTTCCGAGCACGAAATTTTCGAAAATGTATAAGTACAGCCCCCATGCTCGAGAAATTTCTAGACTTTTTTACAAAGGCGTAACAATACGGTGGGGATCACGAACATTTTAAATAACTCCGCCCTCTATTATTCGCCCATCATCTGAAGACCCGTTTGGAGATACTGTCAGTGATGGAGGGGAAGAGGAGGAAGAAGAATATCACTTTCAGCAGCTGAGATCAAGAGGTGTGAGAATCTCGCCGGAGCTGACCATGGAGGAGTAACATCTTGGAGTGCTAGCCAGTGTTGAGGAGGGCCAGCTGCAATGGATGAGAAACTTGATGGCACCTGAGTTTGGTGACGGTCCACACAGGCAGATACGTTCTTGCAAATGTCTTGAATATTGGGCACTCATCCGCGGCCATCAAACTACGGAGGTGACGATCGGGGATGCCAGTAAGCTGGAGGCAATTTCTCCATTTGCTGGCAGGACATCCACTCGAGTCGCTCAGAATCCAACTGCAGACGCAATGCACTGCTGACCGAACCACAAGCCACAAAGAAACACGAACTTCTTCCGCTCCGCTGCTTCATCGTTCCTTTGCATGCACAGCCAGAACAGTGCGCAAATGCTGAAGACCGCTCCACACTGGCGCAGCAGACCATTGCCGTTCCAAAAGAGGGAATACAGTCGGGAGAGCGCACTCACCACTGCGGCCGCGCTGCGGCACAGTGCTCACATAAAAACAGCATCGAGCGTGTCTGCCATGAGCTGTTGAGCTGTTGCGCCCCGCTGCAGAGTGTATTGTCGTCAGTGTTGGTCACAAATGCCTAGACTATGCGCAACTCCGAGTTCGGGTACCCTGCATCAGCTTTATGCCGGTCGTAGAGGTCCTGCATGCTCGTGATGAATGCGTCCAGGAATTTTTGCACCTGAAGAACAGTGTTTGGTAATTAGGCACAAGGAGTGAATGACTTGCGAGACGTCCATTCAGGTATATGCCCGTGATTCACTCAGAGAACAGTGTGCACGGAGCTGGATTCTCGCAAACCATCACAAAAACAAAGTCAATTGTGACGGGCTCTGCCTTGAAGCTCCGACACCGCTCAAACACCAACAAACGCGGCATAACATGTTGTTGTCGTTCAATATTAAATTCAGACCAAGGTGCACACATCTATATACGGCTGGTATTGTTGACATTGATAGTGTATATCGCCGAAAAACTCAACACTACCAGTGTTGACCACAGTTCACCAAGAGAGCAAATACACACATCACTGCACACTGATGAAGAAGGTGGGACCGACCAGTGCGGCGAAGTGCATCTGTTTCATGGCCATCCAAGAACTTGGCACTCATAGTCAGCAAGCCGCTTACTACTTCTCGGCTCGGAGAATCGTCATGTGGCACATCGATTGGTCGACCCACTGCCACAGTAATCCTCGTCTTCTTTGGGAAAGGTGTGCCCCAATGTCCTGAAAGATAGACGGGCGCAAACCCTGCAAGAACAAGTTACAGCAGTACCCATTGATTGGCAGCATTGTCAGCAACTGCCTTTTCGAGGGGATGTTTTATCGAAAAAGAAGCCAAACTGTTCATTTCGATTGGCTTGGCGTCCTTACTTTAGATGCCGTTATGTGAAACTTGGCTCAGGTCGTCACAGTGCAAGATCTGGTGCACAGCAAAGAATGTGCCAACACAAGAAGGCACATTTGTATGCCTGTGCACACCACATTGCACGATCGGATGTGAGCCATGCAGTATCTTGACAGATTTAAAGAATATCAGAACCTGTCTGCAGACATTCAGCCCATATGTCATGTTGTTTCCAGCTGCGCATGAGCAGGGACTTTTACAGCCAAGGCTGGGAGGAGGTGTGGCATTTCTCACCTATCGTCCTTGATAAAGAATCCATCAGGCTCTTCGGCAACACTGGTGGTCCAATTCTGCCAAAACACAACTGTGTAAGATCCATTCTTATTGTCGTATTGGCGCATCTGTTGCTGACATAGGTGATGTCACAGCAGTCACTATATTCCACCACACAAAGATGTATCGGACGACAAAGAGTGTCGAATGAACATCCCAGTGCTACACGGATTTCCTGTATCAAGTGAACTGGTGACAGAGGAACGAGTGGGTAGAATGCGCACACCTGATGCAGTCATTGCTTCATGTTATGGTAGTGCACCTCAGGGAGAGGAAACACAAAACATGAGCGCCAAGCACAGGTACAATTAATCTATCAGCCTTCAAATTACATCAAAGGAACTGAACAGCATGTGATCGCTGCTTCTTTGGGGATCCCAGGCACGAACAGCAATAACGTGTTGTCCATAAAGCTGAGGGTGCTTCCCAAGTGTCAAACTGTATTGAAAAGCACAGGCTTTCATTTCTGCACGCTCACATCCATCACAGCCGGCTGGCCAATATTCAGTGTTGGTAAGTTGAGACCTATGCTTACACCACAGCCATAGGTCGTATGCTGAATCCAATGGTGACCAAGCCAGCATCGCTGCACCCCTGGTCCCCATAAGCTGTCAGGAATGCACCATGCAGTGCAGCCAGAATCTTGTGTGGCTAGTGAGCTATCAGCTGACAATGCTTCCTTGTGCAGCCCTATTCAGTTGGGAAACCACTGAACCAGTTCAGCACGATGTCTTGTAGTTCAGGATATCTGGTCTGTTCCTGGCATTGCTCTGAATGTTGTGTGAGGCGCATCCCAAAGTCTACAGCATGATAAGATGCTTTGGTGCATGTAAGCCATACTAACCTCTTAATTGCATAGGCATTGGTCTGTCCAATGGCGACGACCGGTACGAGTGGGGTGCCATGCTGAATTGCCAGCTTCACAAACCCGTGACGCTGCCTAAGAAATGCAACTTCACTGCCTGGTTTCATGTATTCAAGCTCCCGCACTCCACCCGGCACCAGCGAGCAGCCTTGCCCTGATGCCAGCAAGCTGGACATTGACTGCCTGGAGACAGGCCGGGCGCCCAGCCACCACCACATGTGGCGAACCAGAGGGGTCCAGAAAACCTGCCCAAGTGGTCAACAAGCATCTGGTCAATACCCAAAGGTACTTTGTGTGACCTTTGCAATTGCCCATTCACTTCATATGACAAGTCTTCTTGCAATACCGATTGTGTTTTTGCTTAAAGCAGTGGGCCCATGCACAACAAAATCTGCCAGTGGTGCATTTTGCATGGCATGCAGCAACAGAATCGCAATTGCAGTGAGGGTTTCTCAACTGACCACAGCAACAACACGAAACAGGCATGGCCATCAATACAAAACTTTTTCCATGCAGTCGAAGCAATCCCATATTATGGTTCAGATAACGCCAGCCTACAAAAGAGCCCAATGGTGCACACCAGCCCTTGGCAAAATGTACAAAACCTGCCTATAGCAAGCAATGTGAATTCAAGGCTGCACAAGCAAACATTATTGCATTGCAATGCTAACCAACAAGGTCCCAAGGGTGTGCTACGAGTTTCTTCCTTACCATTGAGGTTGCCAACATGGGGACGCCCTTTAGAGCCTTTGGTGCCACTCTGGAGTAGCCACTGAACACAAGTGGCTGTACGACAGGAAGAGCTGAGTGAGGTTCATACCCTGCAAACAGAGGGACACACTGGATGCTGCCAGGAGACACATGTGCCCAAAAAATGGCTGGCTGCCTCAGGCCTTGGGGGGATATGTCTGTTTTTACTAGCTTTGATAGATTGGCCATCTTTGATAACAAAACAAACTTGAAGCTGTGGAATTCATGGCTCTCAAAACACACAGAGGCCATTCGATCAGAGCAAGCAAAGTCCCAGAACCTGTTCAATTCTTCCTTCCTTTTGGCATGGAAGCATGCATACCATATGGCATATGCAGGCATTTGTGTATCACAAATGACGCTCAACATAGTAACAACAGCACATCACGTTATCATGGTGTGCACAAGAGAGACCAGCTACCAAAAATAAGGTATGTGCAGATGGCTGGTCAGGATGTCCTCTGCTCACCACACTAATGAATGCTTATCTGGAGAATTTGTGCACTGGACCTTCTTTTCGTATCTATAGACATGCCCTGGTGGGTTGGCATCACTCATACACTTGCATTTCTCTTGTCAGCAGTTTTCAGTTGTGGACCCTGATATTGTAGCCAAAATAAAAGCATGAAGAACACAATCTCATGGGCATGCGATGCAGTGGTGCGTCCATGGGTTGGTATCCCCAACTGTCAGCAGCTGCCTGATGCTGTTGTGCACTCACCGAAAATGTAGGATTTCTCTGGTTTCAGAGTTGCACCGTCATCCATTATCACTCGCAGTGAATAAAACTTAGCGCATGCTACTGTGCTAGCGGCAACAAGCTGCTTGCCCCATGCAGGAGTCGTTTTCCCAATTGGAATTACCATGAAGACGACCTGCAGCAACAACCCCAGCGACGACACCCCTTCACCAAACAGACAACGCAAGGCATCGTCTCGTTGCAGATACTGCAGATCTCACACTGGCCATTGCCATCTTGTAGCAGTCCAGGGGTCCTTCACATTTTCAGGCTGCTGGGGAGTGTATGCGGCACTTTCTCACCATGTCTCGTCCATGGGCAAATCACTGAGTCAATGCAAGCCATGCAAGGGCGCCCACTATAGCCTATTGGAACAACAATCGACACGCCTTCAGTGGCCATACCATGGCATATGGGATACTTCTGACGGCGCTTCAATGCACAGCCATGGACATCAGAATTCGGGAGCTGTCTTGCCAACAGGCTATGGCCCCTATAATTCCAGCACTGGAAGATGGGCACACTAGTGATAAATCCAAACACGTCCATTTCTGCACCTACCGCCCCACCTATGCCGATGAGGCGGTTACTCACAAAGAGGGTCGTCAGAACGGCTCCGGTCTTTGGGAACAGGGCCAGACACGCCAGGGCCGTCAACAGCCACGCCCCAACGAACATCACCGTCCCAACCCAGACGCCCACGAGAAACATGTCTTTGATGTCGATCAGCAGGCCTCGCGGGCCTCTGGGGGTGGCCTTCGCCATCGCGTGGATCCACGGCTAGCTGCACGAGGTTGTACTGGAAGCTCCTCCTGTGCCCCGGGCCACAGGACCAGCAGCAGGGGGCGAGGTGAGCTAGGTGCCCTTCAGCCGTTCCGTTTGCCTTTACGCCGCAGGGCAAACCCAGGCAAGCCGCGTGCGGGGCACCTTCCTGGAGTTTCCTGCTTACTTCGTCATCCCCAAAGAATGTGGAGGAAGAGACGGCAGTGCCGTTTTCCAACGCGCCAATGAAGCACATCAGAAGAATGAACAGTTCATTAGAACAGTTCCAATTCCATGCCCGTGTAGTTCCAATCCATTCCCATGTAGCTCAGGTCCATGAACAGATCAAAGTTGATAAGAGAAACATTGGAACCGGGCCCTGTTGGGCACCTGTCATTGTGCAAAGGAAGCCCTTAAAATGAGACAAACCAAAAGAAAGCGCCAGCAACTCCGCCAAGAAGAATGCAGTTCTGTCCTGATGACTACAGATCCCCAAATGGGGCGAAATCAGCGTGCAAGGTTATCCCAGAATGACAGCCATGCTCCACAACAAGGAAGTGAACGAACAATTTGTTGGCTGGAGGGAGGAGCCGACAGGGTCTAATCCACACAACGCAGTCTGCCTGTGCGAGATTTGTATGTTAGCACGTTTTTGGCTGTCTGTTCCCTGGACCTGGGAAGCGAGCACCGGAACATGGCGAGCGGAAAACACGCAAAGTCGCCGGACTAGAAACTGACCTGAATTGCAACTGTGGTCTAGTTGAAGCCTTTGAGGTTCCCAGAATCGACGTATCAACAAAAGAGGCCCCATAACAATTCCGAAAATATGGAAGTCGGACCTTGGGCCCGACGTTCTGCACTTTTTCATTCCTGTGCTATCTACTCAAAGCCACTGACTCACCGGCAAGGCTGGGCTACGCTGTTGTGCTGTTGATGATCTCCATTCCCTGTCGATTTGCTCCACACACTCTTCGCTATGTTATGGAAGACCAGTTTGTGTATTCGTTCAACGAGTTATGTTCATCTCAAGGTAACAGCCGCAGCGACGTGGCCTCTGACGCCGCAGGCGGGTACGGATGCAAGACGTACTGCAGCCTCTGTCATTGGCTTCTGCTGCGTGTCTTGAGTTGAGACACCCCGATAGCTGCACAACAACAGTCATTCCCGCCTTCACTTGGAGCACAGGCTCGCCCGGCGACTCCAGGCCTCCTTCGTCTGCAGGGGCAACGCAGGCCCACAAACCTCCGCGGCGGGAGGCCAACGCTCGAATGTGTGGCAGAGCTCGCTGCTCCCTGGCCCCCGAGGACGTCGCCAAGAATGCCCGCGTGGAAGGCGACAGGTGGCGCGACCGCGAGAAGTACAGGCCCAGCTACAACGTGGGCCCAGGGCGTTGGCTGCCTATCGTGAAGCATGCGGCCGACGGTGGGCGGGAGCTGCAGACCATGAAGTGAGGGCGGTCGGTTTGGACGGTGTGCACTTTGCCGGTGGAGTTGTCGCGTCACGCGCCATTTGCGGGATTGCGTATCCGCGGATGGTTTTCAGGGGCGCGAGAGGGAGGGAATTGCGCGTAAGATAGCGACGAATCCAAACAGTCGTATTGGGTCGTTTGAATGGCGACTGGCGCGGGTGTTCTTTGTACGGAAAGGCGAATGTGCTGACACGGCGGAGGCCTTGCTCTTTCCAGACAAAATAATCCTGAAGGAGGCTGCCTTGAATTCTGCAAGTGAGCAGAGCATGTTATCAGGATTTCGTCGTTGCAATGGGGTCTACAACGCGTTTGAAGCAATGCAGGGCCACGCTACCTTGCCCCTTGTTCCGTTCCTTCTTGGTTTCACACCGACTGTTGCCAGATATGCATTTAGCAAGGGAATGCTAATGAGTTGTGATATTGTCTTAGATGGCAATGCCGCCAATCTATTTGTGCGAGTGGAACTGGTGTTTTGAAGAATGATTGGAAAGAGCAGACAATATGGTCATGCAACAGGTGTACCCTTCCCAGCAAACATTTAGGCACTGTATTCCCTGGGAAAAGGCCAGCCGAAAGCACAACTGCGTCGAGGTAGAGGCACAGGAAAATGTGGGCAAGCAAGCTAATATTTGGCGCGGTAGGGGGGTTTGGGGGCGGGGGGGGAGGGGCATTTGGAGTTGTCCCATCATCACTGACACTATCTTGGTGTACTCCAGGTGGGGCCTTGTGCCCAGTTTCACACAAAAGGGTTCATTACCCGATCATTTTCGCATGTTCAATGCTCGTTCAGAGACAATTGTGGAGAAGCCTGTATTCAACAGGCTGTTGAGCTCAAAGCGCTGTGTTGTGGTCGTCAATGGCTTCTATGAATGGCATGGAGATGGACAGCAGAAGCAACCCTTCTATGTCAGCCTTGGGAATGCCGAGGATGTCATGATGTTTGCTGGATTGTACGACTGTTGGGAAGGTGGGTATGAAGAAGCAACTGGGCATCATTGAAGCACAGATCTGGGTGATGGTTTGCAAAAGATATGACCCTGACATGGCCCCAGAATGGGATGGAACAGTTGCACATTGTTGAATATCTACACCTTATCAACTCTTCTTCATCCTAAGGGATGTATGGCCATACATTTGCTTTGCATTTGAGTATGTGTATTGGTCGGATTTGCCTATTCACACAAGGTGCTGAGCTTTCATTTCATGCAAGGCACATCAGGGCAACTCTGGCCACTTCCATTTTATACTTCCTCTGTCCGGAATTAATTGTCCTCTATTTGAGAGACAAAATTCGTTATAAAGGACACCTTAAATTTACCAAAGAACATCATAATCGGAAAGATTGGGCTGCAAAACCCTTAACTACCAATTTTCAAGAAAAAAATAATTAGTCCCACCCCCTCTGGATGGGCCCCCAAATTGGCCGAAAATCGTCCAAAAAGTGTGCGTGCAGATTCCGCATCCGCATGAGATCCGCACGTTTCTGGGTCACCCCCGTCCTTGGTGCGCCAAATATTAAGCCGTTGTTGTCTTTGCGGTGAAGGGTGGTGTCCCTTACATGGAATAGCGCTTGCCAAACACGTGCGAGCGTGTTTGGATCCCCATCGTGGAAATCCATCAATGCAATTTTGATGATTTCTGAAATCTCGGCCATCGTCGATCTTTGGCATGCATACGTAAGGCAAGCGGACAAGGCTAGGGTCCAGGGTATTCAAGATTGGGCTATGTGCAAGCTATTGTTCTAAGGTTATGCAATAGACTTGCTTGGACAATTTGCCTCGATTGAGGCTTGAATCGTTGTTTTTGTGGACAACCTGGCCCACACCCCATAAACTGCCACGATCTGCCAATTCTTGCATGCAATCCGCAATCCGTCGCAGCTCAGCAAGTGCATTTCCCTTTGAGAGACATGGTTTTATCTATCTAGCTAGTCTTCTCAAGCTCAAGCCCTTCAAGTGCCAAAAAATGGTCGATTCACTATTCCTATCCAGGAGGACCACTGCCTAATTGCACCCTAATTGCCCCCTAATTGTCCCCCGCTGAATGGGGTGATGGCCACCACCTTCTTAAAGGTGCAAGAGGAATTCGGGAGGCCTCCTGCAGTATCCCTCATAGTGGAGTTGGAGGTCCAAAAGTCGTGGTTCAGAAATTTGGACCTGATGGGCATCTCTGATTTGGCCAATCGAGCTTGAATTGCAGCCGCAAGACACGGGCGACCTCCACGATCAGGACTTTCAAGACACATTTTCTGCTGCCCTTTTCCTTTGCAAACACCTCCATGATCTTCTGTCTAAATGGCGTGGATAGTTTTGTCCCGGCCGCTCTGTGGCGCTGCCGCAAAGGCGTGCTCCTCAAAACAGCGAAAATGGCCATTCCAACAGGGATGTTGAAAACTGGTGGGTTTTTGGCTGGATGACCCCTGCTGCAAAGTGCTGCCAAATCCGCAATACTCAACGGATTGACCTAAAGTTTTGACTGCATACTCTTAAAACATAGGCGTAGTTTTGCAAGGAATTTGAATGAGAAATGAAGTCCCTACGATGGAGAAGTAAGGCGCCAAAGTCATAGAGGACAATTAACTCCGGACGGAGGAAGTACATTGGTAGCATTTCAGGATGCCATCTTCAAATCGAGCCGCTTAAAAAGTGAACGAAGCACAGGCGCACATAGGTGGTTGCCAGGGCTAGACGTTCTTGGATGTCCAGGCTGTTGAGGGTGCAGTGCCAGTACATGAGGAAAGTCCTCAAGAATGTGACACAGCAATATTCTTTCACCTACTGTGTGATGTCAGGTTGTGTTTGCGGACACCAGTTGTGTTCGTCGACGAGTTGTTGTTGTTCCCCACTGATATCTGAAAGAAGAGTTGACATTTTGAGGCTCAGGGATCTGATGGGATCGTAGTGCCAGAAAAGTGTGCAACTTCCCTCCCAACCTTTTCCTGGACTGAACTGACAGTCAACAGGAATCACAGACAGGAGCTGGATTGATGACCTTGTTATTGAGCACCCATTGTGGTCCCATGGGCCTCGTGGCCCCAGAGGCAGAATGCCTTGGGCATGACAATCGTCCCTTTTTAGGGAACAAACACATCACTGTCCCTGTTGCCCTTCATTGGCACGTGCATGCAAACACAGAGCTTGCCATACTTCAACAAATGTAGTCAAACAGATTGCCTCCTTCCCTTTCTACACCTCTGCTTTTCTGAATTCAGAAGCTGTTGGTAGTGGTGCTGGCCAGTGGCAAAAATTTCGTTGACAGCCTGTGCCATAGTTCAGGTGGCGATGGCGACAGTCTCCACACATTTGCGATCGTGACAACAGACTCCAGCAAAAGGCTAAGTTGGCTGCATGGCCGAATGCCAGTAGTGCTCCGGACCCTGGATGCGATCGACGAGTGGCTTGATCCCTCGTTTGGAGCAGCTTTTCTTTCCAAGTTGTGTGTTCCATACAATGGGAGGGACTTGGCCTGGCATCCTGTGACACACAGCATCGGCAAGCTGGGCTTCGACGGCCCTGAGTGTTGCAAGGACACAAGGAAGAAAGGCATTGGCTCCTTTTTCAAGCACAAGGTGTCCATGGCCAGTGGTGCAGAAGAAAAAGGGCAGAAGGAGAGCATGCCTGCCACTAGGGAGCTGCAATCCAAGCTGAGCAGCCTGAAGACAGAAAATGTTGGCAAGGTGGAAACTTCCAGTTCTACAAAACTGGCAAAGCAATCTTTGTCTGATGGGTTGGACCAAGTGAGGGAGGAGGCCTCTCAGAAAGGCCCTCCTGTGAAACCAGAGCAGGAAATCATGGAGGGGGTTGAGGATGCGCCCCAGGCTGGTGTAAGTAATAGGGAGGAGGTTGAGGCAGGGAAGGGAGCACATGCGCAGGGTCAGACGTCCAAGAGGGGTCGTGACAATGCTGGGATGCTCAGGGCCGTCCCAAAAACGCCCCCATCCTCTCCAGTCTCTCCTTCCAGCAAACGCCAGAGGGGCTCAAACAACATGACAATAACTTCATTTTTTTCCAGGAGGTAACATGTCTACCTGGATGCCATTCGGCTCTCAGAAGGTTGTTCGTTGCAAGTGCGTGACATGCAGGCTGACGTGGGCGTTTTGCTTAACAGTGCTTTTGACAATGCACTTCATGTAAAGAATATCTAATATTGGCACCTTTTTCCGATCATGGTTTGGTGTGATGGAAGGGTGAGTTTGGGATAAAGTGATTCAGGTGAGGAACTGGCCGATACGCAGCTCTGCAACTCCTGCCTTGTCAAGTTGGCAGCGATATTTTCTTGCCATGCTTCCTTACGTGCGAGCAGGCGTTGTAGAACCTGTGTCAGTAAATGGTGGAGCTTCTCTAAACCCACACTCTCCTTTATACGCCAGGGCAACCCTTCAGGTTGAATGGCAAGCCCATCTCAGTGACAGTAAGTATATTGCACGATTTACAGGGCACTTCTGCCACTCATTCCTACAACGTGTGCATGCAAGGATCTACAAAGATAGGCTCCCTCAACCTCAATGAAAGACCCTGTCACACTGGACACCTCGCCACCCAATTATTGCCCAAAACCTTGGCTAAGTTCAATCCCTTGCACTGGTCACTTCTCCAGTTCCTTCAGGTAATCACTGGTTCATTCTCATTCCTTTACCTCTGTTGCTTGCAGACAGTCGTTCAATTGACACTCCAAGGACACCCTTATTGATCAACACGTCGCAGAAACACTCTACACCCCCAAGCGATCAACCCAATGTCCTTTCAGACACAAGGCCATGTGTTCATGGATGTGTATGGTAGTTATGATAACTAGATTTGATAGCTCTGTTATGTGACAAAGGTGATCACCCTGTGAAGAGTCAATTGCGCGTGCTCCTAACTTCATGAGATACATTCTTCAGTCCCTTCATCTACTCCTTGACTTCAACATGGTGGACCTGTATCACAATCAACAATTGGTATCTGTACATCAGCATGATTGTGGGCCTTGTCTGTCTGGTCTATGCAGCCTATACCTGGAGCACCGAAGACAATTAAAAACACACCCATCTTGGAACAAGACATTTGACGAAAGGGAGCTGAAATGTGCTCACTGTTTACACAGATTCTGGATAAATCTTGTACTCGCTATTTGACAGGCCAAAACACTAACAAACAGTGTTGGAACGTTACTTTCTATGTTTCCCTTGCCCCACAATATTGTCAGCAACACAAACATAGAAACACTCTCCCTCTGTTGCAGTGGCTGTCAGCTCGTGCTCGCAAATTACCATTGCATATGCCAGCACTGCCAGCTTGCTTACCGCAGCAGCGTGCTGCCCGTGAAAGAGTGCTCAGTGTGTGCTTCAGCACGTGCCACACAGCCAGCAAAGAGGAAGCACTGGAGGACCCTGAAACGTTGGTAAGCTCCCTTGCTGACGCTGCAGCTGATTACTGGGTGAATCTGTCAAGTATGCACTGTCTACTGTGACGCCATGGGCCAGTGCAATCACTACAGAGCTACACTTGTTTCAGATGCATTAGCGGTTTGGTACCACTGAAAAGAAGTTAAGAAGGGCAGAACAGAACAACAGATGCCAGGCAAGGGGAGCCTGCCCCCTGTACCCCAATTACGGTCAAGATTGTTCGCAGAAAATGGGCATCCGCTATTCTCTGCTCGCCCGAATTTGCGCTCGTTCATTCTGAGGCTCCTTTACATATGGTGCATTCGCAGCAGTATCCTTACCAATACAAGTGGGCAGTAACGACGCAATGCGCGAGGCACATGGAGTTGCTGAAACCCTGGAAAGAGGTCGCGGAGGAATCCGGGGGAGGATACACGTCCCCGAGCAGAACACCCCGCGGCCCCGCGGTCTAGCCCGATTGTTGGCGTTGAACGGTGGAAAGGGCGGGGAATGATCTTGGTCAGGAAAGATTGGGAGAAGTGGCAAAGTGAAAGCACCCCGCTGAAAGGAGTGCGCCGAAAGCATGAAATCACCCGGTCAGATGAGCCTGTCTTCCATTAGGACAGCAGCACATTCCTCCGCGGCATTGAACCCGGGACATACCAGCGTGGCTTCCATTCCATCGCCAACGACGCCGATCGCTACCGAAATCGAGCGCCCACAACAGAATCAGCGTCGTGCGCGGGTTCACAGCTTGACAAGGCATCTGGATTGCGCCCAGTGTTTCAGCAAGACAGGACATCCCGTTTTCAAAGCCCGCGGCGTGGCGCGGGCAGGCATACCTCACAATGCCAATTCCAAGCCAAAAGACACAAGTGGCAGCTTTCTACCGCCCAACCGCCTGCTTCGGACGGCGTGTGCCAGTCTGGCCGCAACGGCGACACCGACAACGGCGAAGCCGAGCATCTTTGCTGACAGTGGACGCCTTAGCGATTCAGTGTGATAAGGTTGTTGCCAACACTCCTGGCTTTGACGGTGTGTGCCAGTCCGCGCCCCACCATCGCACGCACTGGTCGAGAGGCCTGCCCGTCAATGACAGTGTCCGTAATCCAATCGATTAGTAATTTGTCCACGCAGCAGAAGAAAGAAAGAGTCCTCTTTCCCTAGCGATTCTAAACACCCCGAACCCACCATCATCCCCCTGTGTACTCCTCTAGAGGAAGCACACCCAAGAAAAACAGCAAAGAAAACTAGAGGAACTTTTGACAGGCCTCATTGTTGGAAAGCGATACATTCGTATCGCTTGCAAGCAACGCCCATGAGTACTTTCGTAGCCAAGAGCGAAATGCCCAGTGTAATGGGCCCAGCAATGCAATCGAGCACTTTTTGGCCCTTTGTGCTCTTTGCGGTACCACCTGCCTACAACGCCGGCACTGCGTCGGGCGCGCAACCCGGAAAGCGTGCAGCTGCAGGCATCCCTTGACCTCCCCCGACGCCGGCCAAGGCACAAAGTATCTCACCAGCACGCGCTTCCAGCCTCTGAACAGCCCACAGAGCCTGGGACCAACCGTCAGCGACCTGGGGCGGGCGTGGCCCCCCGTCGGGAGGCGGCGGTCGCGATGCCCGGGATCCAGAAGCGCGTCATTCTGTGGACGTGCCCAAGGAGCCTGTCCACCGCATTCCTGCGCTCCATCGCCACCCTCCCCAACGCCCAGGTCTTCCACGAGCTCTTCAGCACGGTCCATTACTACGCCAGCGATGAGCGGCGTCCCAAGAATGACGACGGCGGCACGGCGCCGCCGCCGTTCGACCCCACCATGAAGGCCGCCGCGGGCATCCTAAAGGCCAACTACCCCGACAAGGACGCTGTGTTCGCCAAGGAGATGGCGTACTGCGTGGAGGGGCAGCTGGAGGCGCTGGAGGCGGAGGGGATCTTCGGCCCCGACTCCGGGTTCGTGCACAGCTTCCTGATCCGCAGCGCCGACAGGGCCGTGTACTCGCTGTACAAGGCGTCCGTTGACGAGCGGCTGACGGGCTGGTCGAGCTTCGACCCCTCCGAGGCGGGATTCCGCCAGCTGCGCGAGCTGTACGACTTTGTCAAGGATCGTTCCGCCGGCGCCCCTGTCGTGATCGACGCGGACGACCTGCAGAGCGCGCCCGAAGAGACGATGCGGAGCTACTGCGACGCGGTGGGGATTGGGTACAAGGAGGGCATGACGAGATGGGAGCCGGGTCCGGTGCCGGGAAGCATTTGGGAGGGGTGGCACGAGGAGGTGGAGAAGTCGTCGGGCATCATACGGGTGGACGCTGCGGCGCGGAAGGCCGTGCCCACGGGCGACCTGCCGCCGGAGGTGCTGCGCTGCATCGAGGCGTGCATGCCACACTACGCCCTGCTGCAAGAAGCGCGGATTCTGCCACGGCTGGGGCGAACCTAAACGCGATCTTGTGGTCGGTGGGGCGTGAGCGGCGTGCTCGCCACGGGATCACGGGAGCGATCACGGGATCACGTGGAGGCGACTTGCGCCACAGAGAATTGATAACAATGTGTCGATCAATTGCCCGAGCTCATGGCTGAGATCCCCCAAATGATCCTGGCGCATGTGCGCAGGCAGCACCCCAGGCGAAGCGAAAGGCAGAGATGGGTACTGTGACTTACCAGGTTGTGGCTACTAGCTTACTTTGGAACCTTGATCCAAGATGTGATCAGCGAATTTGTTGAAGTCATGATCCCAGGAAACGTGAAAAAAGATGGAAAACGCAGAACATCTCACACAGGCAAGAAGATCACCAAAGACAAGCTGCAAAGCTACCCACATATCGGCAACTGTGCAGTACCGCAGCGTTGAAAACTCCATACTGCCATTGGCAGCACATAAGGACAGCAGTGCCTCGATCTGCGTTGTGTGAACCAGCCCCGAGGGCGAAAAGGAGGCCGACGAGGCCGGGGTCCTATTGTGCAATTCGATAGGCACGGTTGTCGAGGAGGTTGGCTTTGGAGGCCCCCTCCAGCTGAGCATTTCGCTTCCTCTCATCAATATGCTTGGCTCAAGATGAATCCAACCAGCCCCCTGAGGGTCTGGAGGTGCATAATGGCACCGGTTAATTCAACACAGTCCTGCTCACTCCAAAAGGGATTGTTTGCTGCTGTTGAAGGTTGCACCATGAAATACGGTATGTTCCATATCGTGCACACCGAAGCTGTCGGCCCAAAACATGATCCTTCAGTCGTCGTTCCTCCGCGCCCATTCGCCCGCAACACGCACACCAGCCAGATGGCGCTGGGTCTTCCCGCCCTGCGCTGCAGCCGCCCGGCCGGGGCCCCTGGGGCCCGTCGCGGCCAACCTGCCCGCGCCAGCCGCGGCGCCCTTTCCCGCCGCGCGCCGATCCCGGCATCGCGCCGACTTGTGCCAATTCGCGCCACACCCGGAGGCCCCGAGTCTGAAGAGGACGACGAGGCGCGCTTGGAGGCGCTGGAAGCATCGACGCGAGGGAAGAAGGGCGCGATCGCCGCGGAGGCGGCGCCCAAAGAGGAGGAATCCAGCACCGCGATGTCGCAATGGAAGGAGGGCCAGCTCCTGCCCGACAATTGGGACAAACTGGATGCCGGGCAGAAGGCGTACGAGCTGTATGCGGGGAAGAGGGGCCTGCTGTTTTGGTCGAACCGCCTTGCGCTGGGAGCGGTGGTGGTGATGGGGGTGCTGTGGATCCTGTTCCGGTTTGTGGGGCCCCTCCTGGGGCTGTATGAACTGAAGTCCACGTTCTCGGACGTTCAATATTGAGGCGTGCAGCGGAAGGTGCCACACGGCCTGGATGTGACACGCGCTCCGTGGGGAGCGGATGTGAGCGTGGAAAGGAGGAATCTCTGCGTCAGAATTGGCTTTGCAATTGTGGGAGATCTACAGCACTTTTCTGGTTTGGGGTTCTCCAACGCTGACAGTTTGATGACCTCCCGAAGACTGCCTCGACGAGCGGGATAGGCAGGCTGTGTGGGGAGCTGTGACGCCGCCTGCTGCATGAAGAGAAAACTGGTGAAGGATTTGGGGCATGACAGGAGGCTGGGGAATTTCAGAATCTAAGGCAGCAGAAGGGATGAAGCTAGTGACGATGTATTTGGGGCATCCATCATGGGAGCTGCAGATTGTGTGACATTCAACGTGGACGAACAAACCCTGGGCAGATGTTCAGTAGGACTTGTTGTTGGCTTGCCCTTGCCAGACCGTGTGCAGTGTGTTTAATATGGAAACCAGATATTGGGCGCCAAGATTAAGGGATCCATTGACCTCCCAAAGTGAAGCCCAGTATTTATTTGCTGTACAGTGTTGCAACGAATATAGACATTAGGCTTGGTCCAGCTTTTGCCATGGCGTGACTGCTCATGATGAGTTACACATATATCCTAAGGGTCACAATCCTGTGGTCGATTCGGCATTGCATACTTTCTGTCCACACAATTGATTATGCCGCAGGCATAGTTGTGGCATGCGGGTTGAATTTTTGCAGAAAAGCATCGCCTCCACACGTTCGTTCCTTGCTGGACCAGCCTTGAACAAATGGGCCATGCGACGGGCTTGGTCAATCTGGTTTGCGTCGCCCTCTGTAGGGTTAGGTGTGGTGATCAGCCTCTTGGAGAGTGT
This sequence comes from Ostreobium quekettii, assembly GCA_905146915.1. Classification (NCBI taxonomy): domain Eukaryota; kingdom Viridiplantae; phylum Chlorophyta; class Ulvophyceae; order Bryopsidales; family Ostreobiaceae; genus Ostreobium; species Ostreobium quekettii. The sequence continues at coordinate 68,762 of CAJHUC010000500.1, read as the reverse complement.
GGGCAAGAACATACACCCGTTCGCCATCGCCGCAGGATGGGCGTCACTGCATGACGACCGTATCAACAGCGCGGGAATTTGCCATTTTGCGTTTCCTCGAATGCCCCTGCCCTTCCCCCCTTCCAAGAAAGAATTCGGTCAACTGTACCAACAAATCTGTTGGAACTGCCGTTCAAGCGGGTCTGCGACGGGCCTAACCTAAAACCAACCCGATCCGCGGTCCTGCGATAGGGGCTTTGCGGAACTCGTTTCGAAAGCGCCCAATACCCAGAACAGGGGTTGCCGGCACATCCACAGCTCCCTGCAGGCTTTACGCCGGGGGCAACACCACGCTTAGTCCCTCCTACCGGATAAGGTCCGAGCCACCGATGGTGTCCGGATGGTCCGTGCTCGCCGCGATGGCGATCGGCGGCCTCTCTGCGGCTCTTCAAGTCGGTGCGAGGGAGATGCTGGAGGGCGTGGCACCCAGCCTCTGCACGGACGACGTGCCCGACTGCAAGGAGTGGGCGGCGTCCTCTGCATGCCTGGAGAACCCGTTTTACACACGGGAGCATTGCGCCAAGTCGTGCGGAGTGGGCGCCTGCGCCCGCAGCGTCAAGGTCGTCAAGACACCGACTATATCAAATTCATTTCAGCTCAGGAGCCTCAACCTTCGTGATTGCGCTGAGGGTGGCTGACGTACCCTCTGTGTATAGGGAGGACGAATTGGAGGTTATGCAACGATGGCTGCAACTCGACAATATGCCACACAGTTCTATGGAACTCGCGATGTTGCAGACGGGCACTTCAGATGGGATGTTTCCATGGGGGATTATGCAATAGAAGGTCAGTATGGACCAGTGGGCATACACCTGTTCTGAATTCGAGGGCGTCTTTGGCAGTTAGTGGACGTTAATGATGCTTGCGATGTGAAACGCTGTGTGGACATGGAGCAACAGTTCTGCTTGAGAACAGCAGATCAGGCTCTTCAGATTTTAGTGATGGTGAAGCTCTCCCACTGTAACTGAAGCACACCCAACAGGCAGCAAGGTGAAGAACAAGATGGAAAGTAGCGGGTGTCCCCAGATAGGGAACCATTCTGCGCATCACTGCACAACTGAGTCGCAGCAGCATCCCCCTGCCAAGAGCCCGAGCGGTGGTGCGCTGTGTGTGTCCTGCATCGTATTTATACTACCGCCATTCCAAAAGTATGGTCGCTTCCCTAATCTTTGCTTAATTTTTGGGGGATTAACTCAATTAGTCCATCTGGCACCAGATTCGGATTCTTTTGTCGATTTTGGGTTGATGTAGATCTTGGTTGTATTATCATCGCCAAATAGCAAGAAATTAACGCCCCATCAAAAGCATCCCTGTCCATCTCTGTCAGTGCCTCAATTCTTGGCAGTATTGTGCTCACGTTGTCCCCATGTATGCCAGCCTATTTCCCCGATATTATTGAAGAACCTTGTTGTTGGGAATAAATGGGCACTGCTATAGCCTTTCAAGAGTTTTGGCATCATTGCAACCATACTCTTTGTGGACTATCTCTTCCGCTATGCTGACTAACATCTTCGAAATTTTCAATTCCAACGATTGGCAACGGTGGCATCAATTCATGCCGTTTTGGAGTTAATGTCAGCATGCACAGCCTTCCTAAGCTTGGTGTGTCAGCTAGGACAATGCTCTTCCGCAAACCAAGGTGTCTCTTTCGGCTTTGACCACAACATACACAAAACTCTTCTGACACCCAAAATCTACAGCAATCCCACATCGTTTGCCCTGCGGATTCTGCTTTGGGCTTAGCCGAACCTTCAAATGCATACCCAACCACCAGGTCAATCATCTTTCCTAGAGACAGCTCAGCTCGATTAACCTCCTTTTAAGGGCGTGACAAGTTCGCCATGCTCCTCTTGAGGTATCGGCCAAACGCAAAGTCGCATTTCAGCTCCTCCTCATGTATCTCAAGAACATCGGTGCCATTTGCTATGTTTGAGGGCTTTACGAATATCTCTGAATGAGACGCATCGAAGTTGTTTTGGTTGAACTTTCTGACTCGCACATTTTGATGTTCGTTTGCTCGAATTAGTGAAGTGACAATACTATTGAAACATAGGTAGTAGATGGTTATTGCTCAAGGGAAACTGGCAACGCTTTTCAAGGTTTCATGATTGTACTCATTGTGGAATTTAGACAACTGTTGGAGCTGCCTATGTGTAGATTGCATTGGTCAAGAATGCTGTGTCTATTAGGACAGAAGCTGAGGGGTGACCCATGGCTGATGTTGAGCTCCCTTGGTGTGGGGACATACCTTGGAGCAGAAGATGAGCAGACAGACAAGGATGTGACGGCGGCGATTCTGCAGTCCTTGTCAAGAGGATGGAATGTCATTGACACAGGTGAATGCAGTGATGTGTGCTAGTGTTCCTTGTGTTCTCATGGCCATGCGGCCCTGATCAGGGGTCCAAAAGATGTCTTCAAGATATTAGGTGTCTAACTGCTGCAACTGACTTGTCTCCGTCTCCCCTGGCTTGCCCGTACCTTAGGGGGGGGTCCCCTGTTTATGATCTTTATCTTGTTTCTGTTAAAAATTTTCCACCCACCCCAACCCACCCCCCACCCCACCCACCAACCCAAGCACCAGTTGGTGCTTGATCTTCAGTGACACACTATGATTCTAGCCCATTTTCTCACGTCGTTTCCATTGAAGACAAGACGCTTGCCATCGTCTCAATATTTGCCTCCTGCGCACCTGCATGTCCCTTCGATTAGGCATCACAGCGCCAGAAGAGATAAGGGCCTTGGTTTCAGGGTGCCAATGTGGTTGCTTGGTCCCCCATATGGTCCATTGAGCGGCGTATACAGTGTCCCATTGTGCCCAAGTTCTGAGCTGCACAAATCCTGACACTGCAATTTCTGACAGACAGTTTCTCCTGCACACCGGCACTGCCTTGCTCCACTGAACATGGTGTGCTGAGTGCATTTGAGAAGACGTACCTCTGATTCATAGAGCTATGGGAGAGTTTGCGGGCTCTACTGCCTCGGCCATTGGAAGTCTGGCAGTTTCGGAGTGTAAAGACACCCAGTAGTGCGCAGGAAAACATTTTGGCTCAGTTCCTGGCAGAATTCGATTAATTGGGAAGCTTTTCTTTGGTCTGCAAGTATGAGGGACCCTCTCTTGCTATGAACAACCTGCAGAAAAGCCATCAGTGTTTCGACACAGTCATTGGCTATGATTCATCTCGTGAAGCAATCTGCAAGTAACAACATAACTGCAAGTCCCCAAAGACAGTGCCCTTGCTTCTTCACCAAAAGCTCATGTTCGTGTTTCCCGGTATTTGGCATCTACTTGCATGGTCATTGTATGATATGTAATCTGTTGTTGTGTTTTGAGTTGCCAGCCAGCAATTATCGACATGGCCGAGCTGAAAGATGTGTTGGGGAGGTGTTCAGGGCATTGCATCACGTCAAAAACCAAGGTAAAGGCACGTGGACACAATGAACTTTGCAGAGATATGGCTCATGGGTGCTGCATTTCCATCATTTTGGAGATTGGAGGATCAGTTAAAATCGGAAGCAGTGTTTTGCTCCCCTGTCCAATGATCTGAAATTTGAAAACACAAGTGCTAGTCCTCTCCCAACTGATCATGACAATCAAGTGTTGGTGCTTAATACTTTCCACAGTTTTCTATGCTTTGCACGATGTTGGTATCCGACAGTTGCCATGTCAGCTTTCATTGCAGTATTTTGCTTGGATAGTTGCAGCCTTATCCTTCAGGCATAACATAGAGTAGTGGTGAGTTTGGTTTTTTCGTTTTCGGCCCTGGGGACACGGAGCCTTGAATGAATCAGCCTAAACTTTGCTTCTTTGTATCACGATCGGTACAGGATTGAGAAGGGACAGCATCTTCCTTTCCACCAAAGCTGGATTCATATCTGGTGAGGAGCATACCTGGGTTGGTGCCAGTGCGCTTATCGCTTTAGGCAGGTCATTGTAGCTTTGAGCTGCACAATGCTATTGCAGTTTGTGACATTCAAACTTGATGCAGTGGGGGCCCCAGTTTAGCGACCCCTGTTTAGCGACCTGCCTGGGTTTACCAAACCCCTGAACGGTGTGTCACCGTTCCCGTAGTACTTGATTTCACTACGACATGGTACCCCCTATACTGGCAGCCAGGGTACCCCCTACACTGGGGGCTAGGGTACCCCCTATACCCGCGGCAAGAGTACCCCCTACATTGGCGGCTAAGGCGCCCCCTACACCGGCGGCCAATGTAGCCCCTACACAGGCGGCCAGGGTACCTCGCATGCCGACAGCGTCCTGGTCGTGTTGGGGCCGGCATCGCTGCACGGGACGCCTTGTGGGACTTAAAATACTGCTAAACTGCGTTAAGTACTGCTGAAGCACTTAAAGTACTAGGGGAATTGTAGCGACGCGTCTAGGTTTAGCAACCTCTCAGCCGGCTTGTCACGGGGGGTCGCTAAACCAGAGCCCCACTCTATATCGATTGTCATAAACAGGCATCATGACATTGGGAAGGTGCCTAACCCAAACCTCATTGTGTCTACACTCATTGCTGCTTACACTCTCAAGGGTGACATCACAGTACATTATCTTGTAATGATCTGAAAACAGGCCAGTTCTTGAGGGCACTGCTTGCAACCATTCCTGCACCACGTGTTGCTGCCGAATGACTGCTTTGACTCTGCTTTCTTGTGCATTGTGGCAAACCACTGGTGGCAACGCACAGTGCCTCTCTTGACCTGCAGTGTCGTTGGGCCCAGTGTGGGCAACAGCATTTTTGGCTGAGCTGTCACATTGGAAGAGGTATCTCTTATCAAAGTCACCATGCATTATTGACTGCAGAAGCGATCATTGGAAATGGTGGGTCCGTCCATGCCCAGAGAATTTAACCCAATATTTTCACACCTCAGTATGCCCACTGCATGTGCTTGTTGCAGTTGGCGTCGGCTTGTTGTTGTGCCGATCAATGGGCGGTATCTTTGGTCAGTGTTTGCAATTGTCGCTAGTGCTGCACCGCATGACGCAAGTAGGACCTGAAATATTGTGTATGAAAAACGACGGGCAAATTGTGTGTAGAGTGCAATATCGATTTGCAAAAAGAGGTCTTCAATCAAATACAGCCTTGCTGAGCTCTTTTCCCCACGGCCTGTTATGCAATTACTGCGTTCCAGAGACCAATGCGGCTGCCATGTGTACATTTTCATGAACGTGCTAGTGGCTTCTTTATTTGCTGTTACAAATGGGTGTTGTTGACTGACAGATGCGCTAAGGGACAAGCTCATGAAGGAGAGCAAGATAGTTCAAAGCGACTTGGCACAGGGCGTTAACTGTATTCATACAGAATGCATACGAGCTTCTCTGCAGGAGAGTCTGGAAAACATGGGGATTCGAACGGCAAGTATGCAGTCACAGTCGCCAGCATTATTCCCAGCTAGTGGGATGCCTGTCTTTGTATTGCTTGTGAATACTTGTTTGCGAAATTGTTTGAGTATTGACGCTGCCATGCAGCAAAGGGGCCGGGGTCATATAGGTCCCTCGTGGCTATCCACAGGCTCCGCAAAATGTTGTCATAATTGATGCGATGTTCAGAACAAGGTCCAACCTATTTATCCATTTGTAACTTGCAACTGGTTTGCTGCACATGCATGTCAGACATCCTGTGAGATGATGTCGTGAACTGGTGGCATGCCTGTACCCAACAAACATGATTTTTGTGCATCAGCATACCTGGTTTGTGCCTTAAAAGAGTATTTGTACCTGTCTGGAGAGTATCAGAAACCCCATCTGATAGTACCATATCAGGGTTTGTGCTTGCCAAACCGGTGCTTGCCATTGTTCTCTTGCCGTCGCCAAGATGCCTGTGCTGAAATTCTTGTTTGGTGCACTTGCTTTTGCTGGGCAACACAGCGGCCTTGCAACTTGGAGGCGATGGCCAGTTCTTAAGCATCCGGAACATTTGTTTGCTGTCGCCGCCCCTCTACCTCCCCGCCTCCTTTTTGCTCTATTTGCACGCCACCAAATTTGTGCTGGGTACTAGGTTGACCTGCTGTACTTGCACAATGCTGCGGAGACTTATATCCCTGCGATTGGAAGACCATCCTTTTTTGCGCTTTTAAGGAAGGCTTTCATCGAATTGGAAGGTACGCAATGTGCCATTCTGCGTAGTTATTTGCCTGGATGGGCTCGGCACTTTGCTTCTGTATACTTCCTCTGTCCCATATTAGTGCCATACATGATAATGGCGCATTTTGTCACCATCATAGAACTTATAATTTAATGAAATGTCGTCTAAAGCTGTGCTTATGATTTGGAGTATCTGCTCAAAAATTCACGTCAAGAATTGCGGATTTGGCATAACTTTTCAGCAAGTGTCTCTTACCTGGTAAACGTCAATTTTTCACATCAAATGAACAAAAACTACCTTTCGCCCCACGCTCAAAAGGGTCTCACTTGTTCTTTTTGAAAATTGGTGGTCGACTGTTTTGGGACCCAATCTTTCCGATTGTGACATCCTTTTCTAGTTTTAGAACGTTTTTGCAACTTATTTTGTCTCTCAAATAGACGGTATTTAATATGGGACAGAGGAAGTATTTCGTAACTGGAGTCTGTTAAATCATCACTTCTGGGAACAAATTTAGTCATAGGTGCAGCCACATATCAGTTTACGTTGCCATGCTCTGCAGTGTGGCATGACCATGGTAGCTGGCTGCCGTGCTTGCTTCTCGTTTTCGGTCTTGTTGATGTGTATGGCATGGCGCTGTGAAGTAGTTAAAAAGCCGGTGGTTGCCAATGCCATTTGCTGCAGTGCTGCATACAAATGAGGAACAATACTCTATGACCTAGCAGCAGAATTGCTGCTTGTTGAACATGTTGAACATGTTGCCTAATCCACTTACTTTCTGCGGAAGCTTTGTGCTGCTCACAGACCTCAAGCGACAAAACCACATTCGATCCTATGGGTTGGCGACTTGGAATTGTTTCAGAACACGCCCAGGCGATAGATTGGTAAGTTCCCTTTTGTGTTGACTGATCCTCACCTGCCCACCTCAGGAGTGCATCGTTGAGCCCTGTCCTGGCGTCGCTGTTTGGCGCGACAGTGGTAATGCCTATTTAGGTGATCGATAGTTTTGAATGGGGAACATTGGTGCTTCAACTGGCGTGCGCCACTTTTGGTGAATAGGATTCTCAATGTCGGCTATTAACAAATGTAGTTACTACTGAACTGGGAGCAGATGGCATCCTTGATGCTGCTTGGGTTACGCTGCCGCTCAGGGCGATATGTGCAGATAACTGGCGCACTCAGCACATGCTGATGATGGCCAAATTTGAATGAAGAATGGCATCCTGGTTACTGAATAACGGTTTGCACCCTAACTTCTCGTGCCATTGCGCACAGTATCTGTCTTTGGAGGAAGTCGTCGAATTAGCTCGCGAGGTGGGAGGAAGAAATCATGGCTTCCGATATATACAACTCCCGGTGCGTGACGTGTCCTTAGTCACCCGACACACAAATGTATCTGTGGCTTCGTCATGGCCGGGAATGCTTGTATCCCTAGCCTTCAGACACAGAGCGGCATTGCTGCTGAAGTTGAGCAGATTTTGATCTGGTGCTTCAATTTGGCTGGAGGATTGCTCAGAGGTGTCTGCCTGCCTTTGTACCCCTTCTTGTTAGGTTGGGTCCTTTCTGGCCCACTCCACGACGCCTGAAAGAGTGGATGTGCGCATGCAGATTAGCTTGACAATGGATGAAGCCTGGAGCCAGTCGTGGCAGACAGTTAACGGCAGGAGTGCCAGTTTGATGGAAGCAGCGGCGGAATTGGGCGTTGGAGTCTTCGCGTCTGGACCGTTGCAGGAGGTAAGTGGAAGGCAGGTGGTGCTGCACCCATTGCAGATCGCGCATGTGCCAACAAGAGCATTGGGGTGCGTGTACCCTGGCGTTGCGGGGAAATTCCAGTTGCCAAAGCACGTCGACAAATTCCGACCCAACACAATCATGGCTAGTATTCTGAATTTTATGGCGAAGGCACTGCGTACTGGGTCAGCGTGGTTCAAGCATTGCTCTGATATTGAAGGAGTTCGATACCGTTTTTTTTCGTTTCGGAGGTGTGGCACGGAGTAAATGACCCATGCATCGACCTGAGAAAACCGCAGTTACATTTTGACAAAGGGCAAGATAAAAAAAAGACAGACGAGATAAAGAACACAGGTTTGTGCGCAGGTGGTGCTTTCGTCTTTGACATTGAACATATCTGAAGATGCAAGGAACGCATGTCTTCCAAACTTTGCATACGCTTGGAAATTGCTGCGACTTGATGATTAGTTTGATGATTAGTTTGAGCCCCGTTGCACAGATCTGCGAGCATGTGCGGATTGGTGGGTTGTCTAGAAAATTGGAGTAGGTTCATGGAAGTATCAACCCCATATGCTTGCTCTTCAGGGGCCCACGTTTCTGCAGTTAACAACAGTTTGTTGACAACTCCGCATGAGAAGGGTGGCGTACCAGGAACTCAAAATGCGCTGAAAACTCTTGTGAACGAAATAACTTCACATCGCGATCTGTGTACAGCTAGAAGTACTGGCCTGTCAGACAATCCGTTGCGCTATTGTCCGTGCAGTACATTAAGCCATACTCCAGGCTTTTTGACGATATTCTGACGCAAACTGGTTGCTGAAATCGCACCTGATGTTCGTACAATGATCATTTGCTGGACAGGGAGATCTGCTGAAAGCAGAAGTGAATGGCGCCATACGCGTTCCTGAGTGGCCTGCCCTCAGCACGGCCCAGGTCCTCCTTCAGATATCTAGAAGCACGCCATACCTCACAGCAACACTTGTCGGCCACAAGACGCTTGCACATGTGGCACAGAACACCGAAGTGGCTTTTGTGCCTCCCTTGGACAACGCGACGTTTCATCTGTTGATGGGCAATCTCAAGCTGGAGCAACACGCCTGATGACCAGCGGAGGTGTTGCTCTTCGTGCTGCTGGCCTGTCACGGCGTCCACGAACGCGTTGCTACTCGCTGTTGCCATGTTCTTCATTAGCGACATGCGCTGTTGCCATGTGGAGCGACAATGTGGGGACCATTTGCAGGAAACTGTTTGAAGCAGAATGCTGCACATTAGGTGTAAAACACCTCGCATTTGTGGACGCGCATCGGTCGTCTGGAAGTCGTCTTGTGCAATTGCAGAGGTCGCTGCTGCCTGTTGGTGATTCGTTGGCGGCAAGCGCAGAGCGTGAACTGCATGCAGGCGTGGAAAGGAGTATGCAAAGTGATCAACACCCTCGACAAGGCGTGCAGAGTCACCGCAAGTATGTGCGGAAAGGCGTGTTGGGCACGCTGTGGGGCTGGTCGTGGAGACCCAATGTCGGTGTTCCAGTTGTTTCCAGTCGTCGTTTTTCCGTTATGATCTGTCAACGGGTTTTGCGTTCAGAAGTCGCAAACCCTCACAAAGTTGTATTTAAAACTCTCGTGGAATGGATGGGTGACTGTGTACAACAGCGTGAATCTGGCTCGCATTGGAGTATTGCAATGCAAGGCGTATTCAGATTTAATGTGCGCCTTCAGGACAGAACGCTGACGGATATGAATGAATGAACATGCTTACAGGCAACGTGAAAATTCGACACATTGGTCATGTCGCGTGTCTCTGCTGAACTCAGATAGTCAGGCAACGTCCCTTTGCTAGTGGTCTGCACTGACCTCACAATGATTGGCAAAAATCAAGCTAATGGATATGACATTCATTAACGAACAATGTTTCTTGGTGGTAGACTGTACGTTTGCTGAGGCTAAGCGGTCAGAAGATGCCCTAGCATAGTTAGGAATGGAGCGTGGAAGGCCGTGCGAATGCCACCAGTAGTTCTTTCCGCAACACCAGCACATACCCATTCCTTGTGTTTTGCAATCTAGCAGCCGTGTCTGCCAAGGCATCGTGGCACTTTTTGCAGTAGACAATGGCCATGCACTTGATTGGCCTCTTTTAGGAGAACGGCAGGTGTGCAACAGCATTACCCAGAAATGATGTTCCTTGGATGTGGAATTACACCCAGAGGAAGGCCCTGTACCCTGGAAAGCAAACGCCACAATCTAAGCAAGGTCCCTGAGCCGATCGCCTGAAGAGGAAGACAATGCCCTGAAGTTTACAAGGCCGGAGCCCGGCGCCTTCCATGCGCATGGCGCTCCTGTGGGGTAGCCCGGCCCATGGGCCACCCACACTCAAGTTTGCAATTCTCAGAATTACCGACATTTGAAAATTAAAATCAGTTGTATCTTGCACATTACGCAGCAAGAAAGGATTGTTGTTTCCCCACAACCAAAGTTCCTCAGCCACTGCTACCGACCGGGAAGGATGCGCCGAGGCTGCTGTGGCCACCCAACTGAGCTGCCGAGCTCATCTTTATATGGTGCCAGATTGCCATTAACTGCCATCCACCTATTCCTGCCAACTTATGATTTGGACGGCTGGCCAAGTTGATCGGCGACTTTTTCTGCCCCCCTGCCCCAATCAGCTACTTCCCTGCGAGGGCGTAGCCCTTCCGTGACACCCTCATTACCAGCTGAGGCCCTGTTGTGCCTGCCGATCTACACCGCTGCAAACCGGTGTCACCACTACCACAATTTCAAACTTGTTCCATCCCCATCACCCCACCCCACCCCGACACCCCAACTCCCAGCCAACACCACAACAACTGGTGTTACCTTGTAGGCGTTGTGAGCACGGTGCTCCAAACGATCGTTTCGATCTTCGCTACGACCTTTTGCAAAGCATGGCAAATTTGGAATCGCTTCTTCCCCATTGGCTAGGTGCAATTCGATCGTGGCAGATTCTGGACTGCTAGCTAGAGCAAAAACCACTGTAGGTGGAGTATGAACTTCGCCCCTTTTTCTTTTTTGGACATAGCCTGGAGATGGCCTGAATCGTTTCCTTTACGATTTCTAAAGGTGCGATATATTTCAATTCCGATTTCCGCCGTCTTGGTGGGGATCTATTGGGGGTAGATTCTGGACAATTTTTCAAACAACGACCACTGCAAGTGGTGTATGAATTCCAGCTACGGTCTTTGTTCTAGTTGCAGACGGTCGCCTTCAAGTCCCACAGGCATCGCCGCTAGCGCGAACTCGTTTTGTTGTGAAATTTGGAAATGGAAGATTCAAGAGGTTGCGCCCAGGAAGAATCAGCGTGACCTCCGTGGGGCGGTCGGTGCAAGGTGACACCAGTGAACTGTATCGCTGGTCGGTTCGCCAGGATCGGGCCAATTGCGGCGTTCTGTGGTGTGGCGAGGCAGGGCACGGGGACTGCAAGAGTTTTGAGTAAGGTCCAGGCACAATCGGCACGGTGTGATGTGATTCCGCAGGTTTACCAGTGGAAGGCAGCCAGAGGCGCTGATGGGCCTGCGCCAACCGTTCCGATTGCTTCTGGCGTTCGGCTACTTGATCCTTGCCAAGACATGAGTCAGGGTCACGACAGGGATCTGGAGACCACAAAGTGCTGTGCCGATCCACCACCTGCGTTTTTGGAACGGTTGGGGGTGGGTGGTGACTTGCGATATGCAGCAAGTTTGGCGTGCGTGTTTGGGATGGCGAGTGCTGGATATTTTGGTGTTTGGCCATCGCGTGTGCCTTCTGCCAATAGGCAGAAGGCAGGAAGGGATGTTGGGAAGGCAGGTCTCACCGGCCTCGTCAGTCGTCACTGTATTCCCCGCCCCTCCTCTTGCGCCGTTGGAGACCAATCGCAGCTTCCCGTGCAGCCAGATCTCGCCAAAGCAGGTAGTCGTCCGCGACGCCTCGGTGACGCCCACGTGTCATGACGGCGGGCTGGCGGGTTGACCAGGTCAACCCCATCGATTGCGTCGGCTAGGCGAGGCACTGGCGACTGACGGCTGTGGTAGACACTGTGCGAGGGTGAAGCCAGCCACTGCGCGCCCACAGCCTGCTGTGCCGTTATGCCTGCGAGCCCTCACTGGACACGCCGATTGGCCGATTGCCAGCCCCGCTCAAGCCCTCCCATGCAAGCCTGCGCACGTGTGCATTTCGATCGCCGCAAGGCGTCCCAGCTCAATCCCGCGTGACAAAATCCTCGGCTTGCCGCCGCAGCCCCTCACCCGCGAGGGCGCAGCTAGGCGCACTCATCCGTCGCTATTTCCCCCGCCTTTGGATCGGCCCATAGGCACGAACGCCCCACCATAGTGCTTTATGCAGTGCTGTGGCTGAGTCACGCAAAACATAATTCCAGTAAAGGGCTGGGTTAAAAGTGTTGCAAGGGCGGCAGTCCATTCTGGCCGTTATCCCCACAGATAGCGCAGTAAAACCACCCTCAAATGGGCAGCTGAGCAAAGCCGACAACCTCAGCACCACGTCAGTTGAAGGTTCGCTGAAGTGCCAAAATTTCGCCCCTCTCACGAACGGACTCTTCGCGAAAAATTGCTTGTCACAACGATGACAACCAGCAAAAATAGCAGCTACGACAAGGGGAAGCTTCAAACGAGTAGCAAATGTCCAACCGACAGCCAACCATGCAAATACGCTTGTAGAAACTCTCATCATCATCATCATCATCATCATAATCATCATTTTTTACAGAACAAGGCAATGAGGTAGCCGTCAGCTTCCTATTTTGCCTGAGCAAAGCAGTGTCGGTGATTGGTTCATTGGAATCTAAGGAGAATACAAACTAAATGTATGAACTATGAAATTTCGCTGCCTAAAAGTGATAATCGATGGTAATACATCAAACGAAGTGTGTTCGCAAGCTGTCGAGCTGGAACTGTAGCAAAGAGTACTTTCGCATTGCGACATTGAAAAATACGAGAGTGGCTTCGACGGATGGTGTTGTAGGCTTGGCAGTGGAAGAGAAAATGGAGCTCGTCTTCAGGTGCCAAGTGGCATAACGGACACAATCGCCTCGAAAATTCTGGAATGGATTGTCTCGCTTGGTGTCGTTGATTCTCGACTTCCAGGAAATGCACCCCACAGCGAAAGCGTAGGAAGAAAGTCTTCAAGGAGATAGGTTGTAAGGTTGACAGGAATCGTTCATAGCGGTAGACTGGCTTGATGTGTCTGTACCAACGCTGAATTCTTGAAGAAGGGCTGGTGAAGACATTGGCGATGTGGACATGTTTGTATATCCGTTGAAAGGACTGTATGTCAACTGGCGTAGCCTCCGTGAAACTGAGAGCTGGCCAGAATCGATGGAAGAAGGCAATGATCCGTCCATACCATGAGCGAGGAATGGTAGAGAATTGTTGAAACCCGGACTTGAAAATGGCGCCATGAACCCGAGAATTGGGTAGTTCCACCATTCGATTCCAGTATCGCATCAATTGTCTCCATAAATAAAATTCTAAAGGAAGTGCTCCCATTTCAGCATATATAATCCCAAGTGGCGTATGGCCAGGAAGGCAAAGAATTTGGCGAAAGAATTGAGTCTGGACTTTCTCCAACTGATGCCATTGAGTCTTCGTGAGAAAGGGGCCCCAAATAGGAAAGGCGTATCCAACGGATCCCAAAACATAAGTCTTGAATAGGTTGTATGCAATTTTAGGGTCGGTAATGCAAAGAACACGTAGCCTTTGAAGAATTAATCCTTGAGCCCGGCGTGCCCTCCCCAATATAGCATCAAGATGGGGCTGGAAAATGATCCGACTTTCAGAAGAAATTCCAATGCCTAAATAAGGGTGCTCATTTGTAACTGAAATATCCCAATTGTCAAACCTATATTTATCAGGGGTTGCAGTAAAGAAAGCCATGATGCGAGTCTTTGAGAAGTTTGGCCCAATTCCAGAAAGAGATTCCCAAGTCTGTAAAATCTGAAGCGCATATCCAATTTGATTCCAAGATTGCACGGGTACACAAGTATCATCAGCAAACATCAAGGTGGTGATGGGGATCTGAGAAATCGTGGGAGATTGGAGGTGTTGTCGAAAGAGTTGTTGAAGTGGTTCCTGAAATAAGGTGTATAGCAAAGGACTAGCAGGGCATCTTTGCATGACCCTTTTTCCCATAGATATTGATGATGAATAGCCTTGTGAAGCTTGAACGGAAAAAGACGCTCCTTCATATAATGCTTTCCACATATCTATATAATTCTTCGGAATCCCAAAGCAATCCAGAATCTCCCATAAGCGCTGATGATTGATTGAATCGTAGGCTTTGCGGAAATCCACCCAAAGAAAGAAAATAGGGTGTTTGTGTATACGATGAACTTCAGTTAGTAGCCAAAGAGCAAGGAGGTGATCACAAGGGGAGAAGTCTGCCCTAAAACCAGCTTGAAAATCAGATCTTAGCGAGCTATATGAATCCACTTGTTTCAATCTTCCAAGTAGAATGTGCGCAAAAGTCTTGTAAAGACAAGATGTCAGCATGATTGGTCTATAAAATTCAGGGTTGGTCGGATCACCTTTTTTCTTGTAAATAGGTCGCAGAATTCCAGAAAGCCAGCTTGTTGGGAATGTCTTCATGACCCATAATCGTTGAAAGAATGCAGTAAGCACTGGTTGTAGAATATCCATGCAATCAAGGAAGAGGGCCGGAGGTAAATTGTCATTCCCTGGGGCAGTGCCACGTTTTAATTGTGAAATTGCTTGGTCCACTTCCAAAGAAGAAATGTCGGTCTCCAATATAGTTGAATCAACAACCTGATTTGGTGAGAAGCTCTCTGAAATTGCTGAAGTCGGAAGCTGCAATGTAGGACTGGTAAAAAGATCTGAGTAGAAGTTGACCCAATCTGACATCGGTACATAATCATCAGGAATGAAAGCTCGAGGATTGAAGATATGAAAGAACTTGCGAGGTTGGCATCGAAGAAGCGAATGAAGCTTCATCCCAGTCTTCTGTTGGAAAGCACGTTTTGTCTTGGAGCAGAAATTGTAGTAGGCGTTGCGTAGACTATGAATAATTGGTCCTGATGGATCACGTCGATGTGCTTGCCGATATCTTTGTCGAAGGCGTTGGCATGTCTGATTGAACCAAGGACAGGAGATCGCCTGTCGCTGAGGGTGCCACTGAGTCCGCCAGGCATTAGGAGGAATTGATTGTTTGATCGTGGATGTAATGCGATCACCCACAAGTTCTATATCTTGGCCTTCAGAGATAAGTTTGAGTAAAAGTGGTGAAGCCCGTTGAAAGGAAGTTTTGAACGCATCTTTGATGTGCAAATTCCAGCGGCAAATCCGATGATTGGAGGAAGCATCGTCATGTGTAGGGAAGCAAAACGAAGCCAGAATTGGATGATGGTCTGATTCTGTGTATGTGTCATCATAAATTTGAAGTCGATGGCAGAATTGCCAGAGTTGCCGTGAGATGATGACATAATCAAGAACAGAGAAATTCCCTTGTGCAGAATGTCTAAATGTAGGCTGGCCCTCAAAATCACCGTGGCACCGACCATTTAAAACGACTAAATCTAATGCCTCACAAAGATGAATAAGCTTTTGTCCTGGTGTGTTGATGTATGAATCAGTGGATTGGCGTCGGGGAATATCAATATGGGAAATAGTCAAATTTGAGTCCCTTGGATGAGATAATGCAGAATGAGTCCCAATACGAGCGTTGAAGTCGCCTAAAAGCACAGTAGGTCCAAAGGAATGAAAATAAACTATGTCATTTCGCAGCTGGTCCCAACAATCTTTTTGTGCATATTGCGAGCCTATGGGAGGAATATAAACAACTACAAGAGAAAAGCTGAAACTACGGAGACAGCACCGTACACAGAGGTGCCAGGAATTGGAGCGAGAAGGCCAAAGGGAGACCGAAAATCTAGGTAGCTTGCGAATGTAAATGGCTACACCCCCAGAAGATCGATTCAAATCACGAGAGAAGGCAAAGACGTGAAAGTTAGGAGGAGAAGGTAGACCACAAGTAGATCCAATGTCTTGAAGAGCAAGTACATGACAGGAACTGAGTAGGTGCGATAGGAAAGGTTCTTTTGCTGAATTGAAGACCCGGCAGTTCCAGGAACCAAAAACCCAAGGAAGCTGACGGCCGTACCCCTATTGATGTGAAGGCTGAGAAAGGAAGACATGGGGGAAAAGCTGCTTGTGCCAGTCATCACCTGGGCTCCATTCTTTCCAAGATCCATCGCTGGGGCTTTGGAATTGAAGCTTGTGTCCCAGTTGCCAACGAACGGAAAGTCCAGCGGATATGGCAGCACGGTAGACGGGTAAAGATTGTGAGCGGCGGTCCATTTGATTCCTTGTCAAATCTTGAAACCAATCCACGTCGCGGAACTGCAATGGAAGCACACGGGCTGTGGAAGGACGATTGTCATCAGTGGTCTTGAGTTGTCGTTTGATGGTTCGGAGCTTGAGAGCTGTAATTTTCTGAGTTAAGGATGCAAAGGTAGCCAGCACTGGTCGCTTGTATCCGGGAATGGGTTTTCCTAGTCTTCGTGCGGAAACGATTGAAAGTGGAACAGAGCCCTCAGAGGATTGCGCATGTTGTAGAGTGTTGAAAAATGTGGTGAGAGAGTGAGTGAGGGAGGCAGGAGTTTCGTCGGTATTCTCGGGCATCCAGCGTATCACGACATTAGGTCCTTGCACCTGCGATTCCAGCTGATCGAAAGCCCGCTCTGCAGCCATCAGTCGGTCAGAGAGGTGTGAAACTTCGGTAGAAACTCTCACAGCTGCCGCTCAGAGCGCCCCAACCGGTCGCAGCTGCTCCTCAACGGTCAACGAAGTTAAAACGCAAGTCGTTATGCCGGTGCCCGTCGATTGGCAGCACAGCAACCGGCTCCTTCGCGGATGCCCGGTCGGGGATCGAGCGGGTGAGACAGGCCCTCGAGGCCGGTGACCGTCGTGGTCAGTAACCCCAGGCGTCATTACAATGCGAGTCCAGCTTTTTATAACCCACTCCAATCTGAACTGCCAACGATCGCGTACAGATAGACAGCCAGAGTGTTTGAATCATACATTTCAGTTGACACCGTGTTCAGACCATGCTGGCGACCCCCATTAGAATCTTTCCCCAAGAACTTACCCCGAACTGACTAACCGGTCCCCTCACTTCTTTCTGTCCCCATTTGCCCACACCTATTCCTCTAAGCCGGCCTACCTGGACCCGTCCGCCCGCCGGCGTTCCTGAGGTCCCTACCCACTAGCTCCCTCATACTTCCGCACTTCCGCATAGCTACCCGCTCCGCTCCTAACCTCCCAACCTATCCCCGATCTCCGTACTTCACCACTACCACTCTTCTCCAAACGATACCCGTCACCACTCAACCCGCATGCTGCACAGTACCCCCCTTTCGAAGTCATGAGCCTCCCGGCTCAAGGAGGTCTACTCCAAAAAGTCATCCAGTGTGCGATTGCGTTCGAAGAGGGTGGGCCCGCGCACGCAAAAATCCGGGGGTCGGCGGGCCTGAACGCCAAGGCCCAAACTCCAGGGCGCGCGTAAATATAGATTCCGCCTTCCTGTCCCCGGGTAACCCATCGCCCGCCTATCCATCGTGCTTGCGCTCGCCGCGTCACCTCCCAAACGTGCGCCGCCCGCTCGTCGTCATCCAGAGGGGCATCCAAGGCACCAAATTCCGTCCACCCTGCACTCCACCATAAGTCATGGCCTGCCCTGTCACTGATAGCGCGGTCTACATCGTTGGGCCACCATTCCGATCTTCGAATGTGTTCAGCGGTCATGTCAACTCGATGAGGGTTTGCGCAAAAAGCTCGCTGCGCCTGGCCCCCCTCGTCGGACCGTTCTCCCCCTTTGCGAACACCTTCCGCGCGCTCCTCTCCGTGCCCCACATTCGAGACCCACGCCGCCACGCCGTCCGGTGACCCCCGTGACAATCGATCCTCAACCCCGTCCAATCGCCTTTGCACGGATTCCGTGGGTTCCGAACCCACCTCCCGTCGCAACAGGCGAAGATCCCGCATCATTCTGGTCATCATGTCCTCCCTCTCCTGGGTGGAATCCGCCTACGGCGGCGTCGCCGGCCCTCTCAATCTTGCCTCGCGCGTCTCCATCCTGACTGTGCTCCTTGACGGGGTCCTCGATGGAGCGGCCACGTGCGCCGGTTGCGACTGGAACTCCCAGGCCTTGGCGTCCTCTTCCTCCTTGGCAACGAACCCGCGCCGCGCGTACAACGGTCGAGTTTCCATCGCTCCGGGCGGCCGACGCGTCCTTGCTCCGCGGTCCGCGGCCGCCGCGAGTGCGGTAGGGCTTGACTTGGTGGCGGGCGAATAGCCGTTCGCAATGCGCAATGCGTACTTTGACAGCGCCCAGGCGGCCGATCCACGTCACCTCAAAAGGCCCGATCCACCTTGCTCCGAGCTTGTTGGGCCGCACTTCCCGGCACACCAGCACCCGGTCCCCGATGGCCACGTGACTGTCCTTACGCCCGATAGTCCTCTGAATCGTGTTCCGCCGGGCTGCGGCGGCCCGCCGGATCTCCGCCAACCTGTCCATGTGTTCTCGTCCTCCAGCTGCAGCTGACGCGTCTTCACGACACTCCTCCTCCATGAGCTGACACTGCTCACGTAAGGCCAATTCCAAAGGTCCCCGTGGGCAGGACTCTCGTCAACATCGTCAGTGGGCTCTCAGGATAATCGCGCGTCACCTGTGCGTTGACGGAAAAGACTGCTCCTGCCAGGGCATCATCCCATTCCTGCCCGGATCCCGCCTTACGCAATCGTACCAACAACTCACGATTGGCTCGCTCTACCCTCCCGTGACTTTAGGGATAGTACGGTGCTGACCAGGACATCTTGACATTCCAGCGAGTACACAAATCCCGGAACGCGCCCAAGAAGTGCGATCCATTGTCCGTCTGAACTCGTACTGGTAGTCCGTACCGGAAAACCACCTCCGTGGCAAAGAAATGCGCAGAATCGACAGCGGTCGCTGTCGGGTACGCCTTCGCAGAAATGAATCCGGTGAACCCGTCTATTGCCACGATCAGGCATGCGTTCCCTTTACTTGTCTACGGAAGGCCGAGGATCCAATCAAGCTGCACCCACTCCCACGGTTGCGTAGCAATGACCCGCCCTACCGCCCGCGCCGGCTTCTTGGGTGCGTGTCGCTGGCAGATCTCGCACTCGGCGACCCACCTTTCTACATCGGCGCGCATATTCGGCCACCAAAACTGTTGGGACAGCCTTCGCAAAGTGACGTCACTACCATAGTGACCCCACAACACCGAATCATGCCCTTGCAACAAGGCATTCACGACTTCTGTTTCAAGTAGACACAGAACTTACCCTTGCACCGGTAGCTGTTTCAATAACCGCCCCCCGATGATGCGATATTCCAGCGGCTGTGGGTTTGCAAGGGTCCATTCCACGATCTCACGGTACCACGGGCTCTCGTAAAAACGACGGAGCTCTGCGGGAATCTCCAAGTCCCTTGCCGTGAAACACAATTCATCCCCTGCCTCCGAAGGGGCTGTAATTGTCAGAGGCAACAGACGCGACAATCCATCCGCATTCGTGTGTTGCCGCCCCGCCCTCACAACAAACTCCAAGTCAAACTCACCCAAGATCGTTTGCCATCTCGTGATTCTCCCGGTATGTCCCTCCTTGCAGATCAACCCGATCAAGGGCCGGTGATCAGTTCTCACAAGGCACCGCACCCCCAGAACATAGGGTCGGTACTTAACTACCCCCACCACCAATGCCAAGCATTCACGTTCTGTGGTCGAATAATTCCGCTCGGCCCCTGTCAAGACTCGCGAATGATAAGCTACTGGCCGCTCGACTCCGTCTTTTGTCTGCGACAGTACGCACCCCACTGCCACCGCACTGGCATTGCAGTCCAAGATGAAAGGTTGGGTGAAATCGGGTTTCGCGAGTATGGGTGCTTCGCACAACCCATCACGCAATTTATCGAAGGCGGCCTGTTGCTCCCTTCCCCAATCAGCACCTTCCAACTTGCTGCGCGAGCCCATGGCTGCGACCAACTGACTCAGTGGCCTTGCGATCTCGCTGAACCCCTTGACGAATCGGCGATAGTATCCAACGAGCCCCAAGAATGATTGGAGCTACTGACGCGTCTCGGGGATTGCAAAATTACGCACCGCAATGACTTTGCTGTCGACCGTCCCCAGACCGTCCTTGGATAACATGTGCCCCAAAAATTCCAGCCGCGCGAATCCCATGAACGTCTTACTGGGCTTCAGTTTCAGTTTGAACTCTTGCGTTCTCTCCAAAAACCGCCTGAAGTCACCCGCAATGCCCTCCTCTCTCAGGTGGGCCATCCCCGCGTCATCTACGAATGATCTCACCCTCTCCAACGGTCCGTATGCGGCTTCTACGACCCGCGTATATCGAGGTGGGCCGTTGCAAACTCCGAAGGGCAGTACGTTCCACACGTAAACTCCCAAGGGGGTCAGAAATGCGGTCAAGGGGCGTGAACTGTCCTCCATTTCCATGGCGTAGTAACCGCTAAACCCGTCAATGCTCGAGTACAATGGCGACCCAGCCAGCTCCTCCAGGATTTCGTCAACACGCGGCAGGAGATAGGCGTCGGGAAGCATGGCCCTATTCAGTGCTACGAAGGTACAACACAGTCGCAAGTTCCCGTTTTTCTTTGGTGGCAACGTGACGCCCGAGAGCCATTCAACTTCCCCTTCCCACTTTTCAATGAATCCTGCATCCAGCAGGGCCTCGAGCTCCTCACGGAGAAACGACAATTCCTTCGGGGCGAAACGCCGCTGTCGACCACAGCACACCGGGCGGCTTCCCTCCCTCAAGTTGATCGCGAACTTCATAAACAGCGTCCGCTCCAAATCGGCGTACGACAATGCAAAACAATCTTTGAATTCGACCAGCACCGTCTTGATTTCCGTCACAACCGAAGCACTGAGCGATGGTCCAAAATGAACCTGCTCAAGCCACGCATTATCGACGTCATCCGCAATACGCGGAAGGCCAGCAAAACGCACGGGCACCACCTCGACCTCCTCCCCCTCCGCAGAGTGGCTCATTCCCAATTGCGCCAAGAGCCCGTCAAGCTCTTCTACCGCGTCATCGGGCCCCGAATCCTGATCGTATTCACCACTATCCTCCGATTCACTATCACTGCTCATGTCCATTGCGACCACTTTAAGTTGCCTTCCCCGCTGGCGAACTTGCACTCCCCCCCCAGCAAGTGTATAAATCTGGGAATTGAATTGAGCTCCCGTGTTAGTCAACGCGAGCCAGTCTTGACCCAACAACACGTCGTAGGAACCATTCGCGTCCACACACCGCGCTGGAACCGAGGCTGATACACCCTGAATCTCCACAGTCGCATCTTCCGCCAGGCGATACATTGGCGCGGTTTGGCCATTAGCCAGTTCTATCCCGGGGAGCTTTCCAGCGATGCGGAGTCGCAGCCTATCCGTGCAGGACTTGTCAATGAGTGAATGGGATGATCCGGGTCCAGTATCACTCTTCGCACATGCAATCCATTCACTGTGCACTGCGCATGAAATCCCGTCCCCGCGATGTGCGCAGCCGGTGGTGCATCATTTCCACGACCCGTCGGACCGCCAGTAGCACGAGGTTTTCTCGTCGCACCCAATAGCTCCCTCACCGCCAGGACCAGCTGGGTATAAACCTCCCTCTTGGAGAGGCCCTTCATCATCCCGATCGGTATGACGCAGGTTTTCGCCACGTAATCCTTCCACTCCGGTAATAGGACGGGACGGGAGCGCGGCTTCCGAGGGCCCTCCCCTTTCCGGTGCTTGCGATCGCCCGCCATGCGCGCGGCGGATCGCTCGTCCTCACTCCAGCCATCACCATCCGGGTCATCAGCCCCCTCCCCAGTCCAATCATCCACCTCGTCACCGACGCCTCCCACACACGCACCAATCAGTATCGCTTGGGCCAATCGTCCCACCCGAACACCATTCTGTTCGTTAGTTCGGCGCGGTGCATCGCGTGCGGTCCCAGCACGATTTCCCCCTGTCAGACGAGGCTGCTCCGGAGCTACGCGACCCGGCGCATTCTCTGCTGGATTCGGTCGGGCCCTCCCTCCTTGCTCCGGAATAGGCTCAGTACACTGCCACTGCACATGGCCCAACTTCCCGCACTGCCAACACTCGACTGACCCCCGCATGGGCCCACGCTCACAAACTTCTCGCGGTCCCGTCAGCCCAGGCGGTCTCGGCGGCCCAGAGGAGGGTTCCCCGGCCGGTCGAGGATCCCGCTGCCTAAATCGCGGTCGAGCTCCAACCCCCTTCCGCCGGTTTACCCCCATCTGGCCGTGCGCCTCCCCGCGCACGCGCTCGCAATGCCCATTCCCCCAATGCATCAAGGAGTTCCACCCCCACATCCTGCCGCTCATCCACGGACCGAGAAGCATCTTCTGCCTCCATGTTTCGTGAAGCGCATTCCTTTCGCGTGGCGATTTCGGCGGCGCTTTCGAGATCGATGTACCCCAGGAATTTTACCGCTTCCCGCAACGGATCCCGCAACCCATCGACCCACGAACGATACCATGCTGCCTCGGTGGCTTTGTCCGATTTAGCCAACAGTTCGCGAAATCGGCTCAAATACTCCTTGACCGGCTCGCCCTCCCTCTGCGCGAGCGTTCTCAACGAAGCATTTACCCGATCCTCTATGTCCTCCTCCAGAAATCGGACCCGGAACGCTTCTTTCACCTCCTGCCATGTCCGATTCTCATTGAACAGCCACCTCGATCGCGCGCGCACCTAGCGCGTCGCCTCGCCCGAGGTGCTCACAGTTAACAAGGCAATCCGCTGTGCATCGTTCGTGACCCCTCCCGCGACACAGATGCCTTCAAAATGCAACAACCAGCCCTCCACGTCCTCTTGCAATCCATCCCCCGTAAAGAAGCGCGGCCGCAGTCGCATTCTTTCTCGGCGATCACCACACACTCCCTGATTGATAGCCCTCCCGCCACCAATCGCTCCTCGGATAGCCTCCTGCTGCCGTTTGACGCTCTACGCTCCTCCCCACCGTCCTCGTGAAGGTCCCGGCGTCGGAGCCACTGTTATGCCGGTGCCCATCGATTGGCAGCACAGCAACCGGCTCCTTCGCGGATGCCCGGTCGGGGATCGAGCGGGTGAGACAGGCCCTCGAGGCCGGTGACCGTCGTGGTCAGTAAACCCAAGCGTCATTACAATGCGAGTCCAGCTTTTTATAACCCACTCCAATCTGAACTGCCAACGATTGCGTAAAGATAGACAGCCAGAGTGTTTGAATCATACATTTCAGTTGACACTGTGTTCGGACCATGCTGGCGACCCCCATTAGAATCTTTCCCCAAGAACTTACCCCGAACTGACTAACCGGTCCCCTCACTTCTTTCTGTCCCCATTTGCCCACACCTATTCCTCTAAGCCCGCCTACCTGGACCCGTCCGCCCACCGGCGTTCCTGAGGTCCCTACCCACTAGCTCCCTCATACTTCCGCACTTCCGCACAACTACCCGCTCCGCTCCTAACCTCCCAACCTATCCCCGATCTCCGTACTTCACCACTACCACTCTTCTCCAAACGATACCCGTCACCACTCAACCTGCATGCTGCACAGGTCCTTGGGTCAGGGCTGCCTTGTCCGCAGCACGTTGGTGTATGGCATGGGAAACGCTTCTCTCCGCCTCGACAAGGCTGAGCAGCGACGAGCCTTGGCGACTTCTGGCCAGCAGCTAGAACACATTGGAGGTGCTGGTCTTGAACGCCAAGGAAACGGCTCGAAGAAATGGCCCAGGCTGGCCGCGGCCTTCGAAAAGGTCGAGCGCTATTGCGCTCAGACCGTGGCGAGCGCACGCACAGCCAAGGGAGTTAGGCAGCCAAGCCAAACGCCTAGACCGCCATGCAGAACACACACAAGCCCACGCAGCCGGTTGTTACAGCTGCGATGTCGAGTGCAATAATAGAGTGTTTGGGGCGCCAATTAACATAGAAAGATTGCATTATAGAGACAGCCCCTTTAGCAACGCTTAGCTGGCGCCCCGTGAGGCCCACAACAAGTGGCAAGTAGCCCAGAACTACGCCAGCATGACTCAGAGCACCAACGACACCACCTTCCCAACTCCAAGACAACGTCACAGGGTACCCAAGACGCGTTGGGAAGCCACAGGACCTGCCAGCATAGCCACCATAGGCCTGCAGCAGACTGGAAGCACCATCCAATGCGGCTGACATTGTACAGAAACCCACGCAACACCATGGAAGCACCAGCGGGACACCGCTCGCTGCAAAGTACCGGCACTCTACCCGTCACTCCATTGCCGACCGGAATGGCTTGGAAACCCATGTGTGTGCAACAAAACCAGACCCAGTGGCTTAGAGGGACCCAGCTTAGGGGCCCATCCCATCCATCCGGCCGGAATGCCGATCTCAGCGGAGCAAACGAAATACAGTTGGGGGAAAATACGGACATGGGAGAGGCCTTGCGGCCCGCACAGATAGGATGCAAGCGGAAGGCAAGAATAGAGAACACCCTGGGATCCCATGTGACCAGATGCGGGGCACCGCGAATGGCCATGGCTCATGGAGCCGCACGGTCAATCTTCGCGCTCCGGAGGGAAAGTAACCTGATACAGACCCGGCTGAAGAACCGCTCTGACTGGGATTTGAACCCATGGTCACCGAGGCAAGCCAGACCGGTTTCGTCCTGCGCCACCAGGACTCGTCAATGGCCTTGCTTGGCACCTTGGGCTCAGGGTATTGTACCCTCCGTATCATAACCCGGCAGGATTACGGAGATGGGGTTGGCTCCCAACCTGCATAGGGAGTTTGATTGCGGGAGCTCGGGGGAGTGAACGCGCCGCTCTAGAAGGCCAGCGGGGCGCGGGGGCTGAGCAGAGCGGGGGGGGCCATGTCGGGGGAGCAAAACGGTGTATTGCTGCTGGCTGACTCAACCTGGCACCCGTGGGGGTGCCGGTGGGGTCAGTATCGAGCAGTGTTGGGTGCGTATTGGGCGCCATCAAGCGCGGCCTGTAGCTCGCGACCCCTGATGGCCTGCTAAAAGAGCGAAAAAGTTGTGACATAGTTTTGCACTGTATTTATGAACCCATTAGCACCAATTTTGGTCATTGTATTTCTCTGAGATTTTCCATGTACCCAGTGGACAATTTGCAATGCATAGGTACCAATTTTAGGACTTTCTGACTAGTTCTAAATTAGTTAAATTTTTCATTCGGGGACCAATTTGAGGCCCAAGGACCTAGCGACTAAGGAGATATAGAAATTGTCATTTCAAGAATTGGATTTTAAGTAGGAAGCTAAGAGAAGAATAATCTCAAATTTAGGATATTTTAATACGCTTTGTGATGTATCCAATGAGGATAAGAACATGTTATTTGAATAAGAATTGGCATAGATATGGGTTTTTGCAGTTTGGCAATTCTTGGGCATATACAGTATTTATAGTGGGAGTGTCATATGGGTTGTTGGCTTGTCTGGAGCATCCAACATGGCAAACTCTTTGTCTTGTGTGGGTATGGACCCTCGGATGGCAAGGGTTGTGCATTGGCGTGGCCTTTCACAAATGCCTTGTGGGGCGAACGTTGATTCTTTTGTGAACGAGATCGAGTCGCACATGCGAGCGTACTGAGAGACTCCTAGAATAGAAATGGAAGTTACCCTCAATGACGGGGACGGTCCACTATGACCATCAATGGAAGAGGCTGCGTGATATGTGGGATGTTTTGCAAGGAGAGTGGGCAGCTGTAGTTGAATGTGATCGAGGGCTGTATGGAGTGGTTATAAACCTTTCAAAAGTTGTGCAAGCGACTCTTGGAGTGAACAAAGCTCCTGAACTGGTTGTGGAATCAATTGCTCTAGACTTCGAGCAGGTTGTATACAAGGGAATGGTGAAGGCATGGACGGGAGCTATCGGAGACATTGAAAAAGCAAGGCTTTGAGGGAAGACAAATATCCCAATGCTACTCAAAGCACATCAAATCATCCAGGCGAGGGTGAACAACATCAAGGAATAATTAACAATGAATATTATGGCCAGGAGAGGAAGGAAAGCATGGCTGTCTTCAGAGCCAAAAAACCAAGGTTGCATGCTCTTTTAAAAGAGCAAAGGGAGCTATGCGAGCTTCCACCTTGCTTGCCATCCCACCATGGCATGCTGCCCTACATTATGAATGCAATAGTGGGCTTTTGAACAAGAGAATGAGAGTTGAATATGGTAAGAGCATTGCAGCAGATACGGCTAGAGATACGCCATTGGTTGTTGAATAGAATGAGGTCAAAACTGGTTGAGCGGCCTCCCCCAGCTTCGCGACACCCATGAATTAGTTGGTTGGTCTGATGGGAAGATAGTTATGTATCTAGGAGGTAGGCTAGGGAGCACCGAACGTCACCATCAGCCACCATGGCAGTTTAAGATGGCGTCTGTTGGCTTCCTTTTGGGCCCCCGCCGTTGCAAGGGGACCTCCGATGCGCGTGGTGGTTAGCCGCTCGATGCTCCGCCTCCGCCGGGTCCGAATGGTCGGACTGCGCGTGCTTGACACAACGCTCGTGCTCGGGGAGAGGCGAGCTCGCGGGCTCCGCCGGCCAGGTCAGCCAAGGTCGCGGGGTCGGGTCGCGGGAGCAGTTTGCTTGCATGAGAAAGAATTGATTACTACACCGCCCTCACCACATAAGTACGGTGACCAACTTGCGGGTCACCGGTGCGGAAACAATCCGTGTCATGGCACCCACACCGGTGCCTTAAGTTTATTGTCATTGTACCATACACTTCATATTCCAATAGTAATTGTCTCGACCTTTCATAATCTGATAGCGTCGCTTTTCGAACAAGCGACTGGATTGTGATATCTGACGTGGTGTTTCGATGGCCCCGTGAGTTACACTCACAACCATGTAGTCGAACTTGGGTCGGCAGTATGTACGTACATGTGGGGAGTGTCATGCTAGTCCTGGTTTTGGATACGGGGTGCATCCTTGCTCGACGATGGCCCCACCATGCCTTTGAGCAAGCGTTTTGTGTGGGCTGCATCCAAAGCGGACATTGAGGCAAAGCTTGGGGAGCTTGCCCTTGAGAAGATGCACCTCGATCAGGCTGATTGACAAATGGAGGCAGCGCACAATCATGTGGCCACGACTATGGAGGAAGTTCGTTTCCTTAAGGGGTTTTGAACATGTTGGACATAACGGGTTTTGAAGCTTAGACGGCTATTTGGAGAATGATTGATGCCATCAGGTCAATCTATAGCATGCTTGAGCCCGAAGGTGAGGAGGAGGTGGACAAGAGATGGATGGAGAGAAGAATCTGGAATTCTCTCTATGGGATCTTCACCCAAACCTGCATGAAAAGGGAAAGAAAGCGGGTGGAAGGTGTCAAGGTGAACGAGACTCACCATGAACTCGTGTCTATGCGTCGTGGGGAGCGGTTCCGAGAGTGGGTTCGTGGCTGGAACTAGAACCACCTATGAATATATAATATTACTAAAAAGATGACTAAATCTGCTCAGTAAAAAGTTACCAAAACAAAAATGGATTTTGAGGATGCTTTGGCGGAGTTTTGTATGCAGATTGGGATGTTGTGTTGAATGCTTTGGGGTGTTTTAATTGGACATATACAATTGCTATCAGAATATTAGTTATATTATATAATTTTGTTAATAGGATATTGAAAACATGATAAAAAATGAAAAAATGGATATTTCTATAGCAGCTAGTCATCTTTGTTGTGGCTGGGTTGGAATCGCATACATGCACAAGAAGGTTAGGTCAATGTGGCAGTTTTTGACCATATTCTGGTGATTTATGGGATCTGACCTATGCAATTTGATGTTATGATGAACATTTAATTAATGTCAAGGAAAATAGCTTTCTAAGCAGCCCTTAAACATCACATTTGGGCTATTTTTGGAAAAGTTATAGCTTGTTTGAAACAGGCCCTCTTTCAAACATTGGGAATGTGACGGCATGACGTCAGCGGATACGGTGGATGTCTTGCCTTGTTATGTGGCCGGTGGGTGGTTGTTGTGAGGCATGAGGTATAGTGCGGCCCCTGGGAGCCCCAATAGGGTGTACTGGACACTTGGAGTAAGGGTGACGAGATTTGATGTGGAATATTCCAAGATTTTGTTTAAAATACGGTGGTATCCTGAACATTGTGGGCAAGGATAAGTATGGGAGTTTGGTTGTTGTTGTTTGGGGATACTGCTTTGTTGTTTTGGGTTGGGCCTGTAAGACCCGTTTCTCCAAGGCTGAACTGGCCAAAAGGTACCTTTGGCGGCCAGCCAAGGGCCCTCGTCACCAGGTAGTGCCGGCACTGCATGCCACCACCAGAGTTTTTTGGCGCTCGGGTTTGTGACTCGTCAGAACCCAGCCTCTGACCCGAACGCCCATCTGACGGGCTTGTCAAGCGAGCGAAGGACATCCACCAAGTGGTGCTGCCCTGAACGGGTACCATGGCACCTGGCGCAATGTGTGCAAGTCATTTTTATGGTTTGCATATCGTTTTGGTGTGGCAATCTATGAGGCTTTGATGTGCAACAAGTCGTTCTGTGCTTCGCCATGTTGTGGGTCACTCAGGACCTGTTTGTAATGGTCAGGCAACCTTTGCGAGTTATTGTCTTGCCAAATTCAGGGTTGTTTTGAGGATGCTGATGTTGGCCTGCCAGAAATAGGCACCGGTTGGCAGCTTATGGTGATATTGGTAGTCTCATAAACCTGATCTAAGTGGTCTACGTATCGGTTGTGTGGTGCTCGTTGTGAGAAATGATGCACACGTCACTGCTGTGGTATCCAAGTTGTTTCATGCGGATAGGCTACTAAGCATCCATGTGTAGAGCCTTATTCTGCCCATCATAAAACCGTGTACCAGTCTGGAATTGCTGGTGATGGCCAAGCGACTACCATGAGTCGTTTTTCTGGTTATCTCTGCGTTGTTTTGGTGATTTATCACTTGCCTAGAATAAAAGAGTACGGTTTAATGCACAGTGGTGTCGTTGATGGTCAAGCTGACTGCATTGAGGTATTTTGCACATCAGTAGAGTGGTGCGCTTCGTAAGAGCCCATTTGCACGTGGAGAGTAGAGGCGGCCACCCGGATCCGTTAATAGCGGACAGAGGTTAATTTCCGTTAATTTTCCGTTAATTAACGGAAAATAACGAAAAAAGACAAAAATTAACCAAAAATTAGCGGATTTTTGGATTTTTTAGGGATTTTGGGTTTTTTTCATACTTATAGTTTATGGAATTCGCTATTAGAGAGTATGTTTGTATTTTATTTTAACCTATGCATACTAGATTTTCAACTAGCCGCAGTTGTTGTGATTTTTTGGGTTTTTTTTCGACTTTTTTGGATTTTTTTGGATTTTTTCGTTTTTTCTGAATTTTTCTCCCTTTTTCTTTAACGAAATTTAACGGACAGCTGATAAAAATTAACGAACCGGATTTAACGGACCGGATGGCACATTTGAGTGGCCACCTCTAGTGGAGAGAAGCTTGATAAAATTTGCCAAATTGCCTTGAAGTTTTCATGATTGACCAAGCAACCGTGCAAGAGTCTCCCCCACAGCTCTCCACACGCCCCTAGTGCCTGTAACCTCCCCTAAGCTTGAAATATGCCCCCTATATAAAACAACATTCTTGATTCCCTGCAATCTTTCCACCACACTGCTGTGTTACTGCAATTCACGCCAGTACGCCCCATTTCTAGCTGTTAGCAACCACATAATATTGCAGGTGCCATATTCCCATTAAACAACCATGTGGCGCCTCCACGTGCCCCTCCTAACCGCCTCTCTCCACGCCCTACAATAGGTCTCACGGGAGGCACCCCCCCTCCATCCAAACTGCGGCCTTCGCACAAAATAGCATCATAACTTGTTCCCTAAGGACCCGTCTGAGGTGAAGTCTTTTGCAAATGACTTTTTTGAAACACCCCTATATAACCTGTGGTAGTAACAACATTTTGCAAGTAATTGCACCATGCCAGGATGACACTCCAACTCCAATCATGGAATGGAATTCCATCACAACAATACACTCCGGTCATTCACATACAATTCAATTGCAAACCACGAAACCACCCCCCAAAATGCTCTTCGCACCACCTCGACACCACCTGCTGATGATTTTTGTTGGGTTTGACACCCTTGACCCTTGCCCTTTCTCTCTTCATGTACGCTTGTGTGAAGATGCCATAGAGGGCCTTCCATACTTTGAATTGCATCCATCCCTCGTCTTGCTCATCCTCGCTTCCGGGGGCCATTGATTCATAAATAAATTGTAGAGCATCGATCATTCTCTACACAGCTGTGTTGGCCTCGTAGATGGCCATGTCAGACATACCCATAGTATGTTTAAGATAGCTAATCTCTTCCATGATCATGACCACCCAGTTTCATCCCCCTTCGGTCATCACTTCAATTTGTTCCAATTGCAATTTCTCCAAGGCAAGCTCCCTGAGCTTGCCCTGCCAAGGCAATGGATGTCATCATGACAACATAATGTTGCATCACGCACCACACAAATTTCTTGCCAAATGGCATGGTGGGACCGCTGACATTCTAAACAACCCACAACACCCAGAGCGACCCCCTCCTTTCACATGCGTACAACTCGCCAAGTCCAG
Source organism: Ostreobium quekettii (assembly GCA_905146915.1). NCBI lineage: Eukaryota > Viridiplantae > Chlorophyta > Ulvophyceae > Bryopsidales > Ostreobiaceae > Ostreobium > Ostreobium quekettii. Next base: position 38,274 of record CAJHUC010000500.1, on the reverse strand, counting down.
TCCGACGACATAGTTGTGAGTGCGTCAGACACAGTTACCTAATTACCACGTCACTTGTCAAAGTCCAGTCATGCATTTGAAATGCGACTCCCTTTCAAACAACCGTGGTGGCCGATGGGCATGCACAGTCCCCCCTAGCCTACCTGCCCGACTCCCAAACTAGCTTTTAATGCAACCAGCCGACCGACTCAAGGGCGCCGCAAAGCTTGGGGAGGTTGCTCGACCAATTCTGGCCTCGTTCTATTCAACAACCATAGGCATATCTCCAACCGTATTTGCCGCAATGCTCTTGCCATATTCAGCTCTCGTTCTCTCGTTCAAAAGCCTACTATTGCATCCATAATGCAGGGCAGCATGCCATGGTGGGATGGCATACCAAGTGGTAGCTCGCATAGCTCCCTTTGCTCTTTTAAAAGAGCCTACAACTTTTTTTTGGTTTAGAAGACAGCCATGCTCTCCTTCCTCTCTTGGTCATAATATTCATTGTTCACTTCCTCCTCGATATCCTTCACCCTCGCCTAGATGATTCGATGTGCTCTGAGCCGCACTGGAACATTCGTCTCCTCTCGAAACCTTGCTTTTTCAATGTCTCCGACAGCTCCTGTCCATGCCTTCACCATTCCCTTGTACACAACCTGTTCAAAGTCCAGAGCAATTGATTCTGCAACCAGTTTAGGAGCTTCGTTCACTCCATGAGTCGCTTGCACAACTTTTGAGAGGTTCATAACCACTTCATACAACCCTCGATCATGTTCAACTGCAACTACCCACTCTCCTTACAAAACATCCCTTATATCACGCAGCCTCTTCTATTGAGGGTCATAGTGGATCGTCCCATCACCGAGGGTAACTTCCACTTCCACTCCAAGAGTCTCTCAATATGCTTGCATGTGCGCCTTGATCTCATTCACAAAAGAGTCAACGTTCGCCCCTTCAGGCATTTGTGAAAGGCCGCGCCAATGCACAACCCTTGCCATCCGAGAGTCCATACCCACACAGGACAAAGAGTTGGCCATGTTGGATGCTCCAGACAAGCCAACAACCCACATGACACTCCCACTATCAATATTGTATATGCCCAGGAATTGCCAAGCTGCAAAAACCCATATCCAAATAACACGTTCTTACCCTCATTGGATAGGGGACAAAGCGTATTAACATGTCCCAAATTTGAGATTATTCTTCTCTTAGCTTCCCACTTAAAATCCAATTTTTAAAATGACAATTTCTGTATCTCTTTAGCCGCTAGGTCTTTGGGCCTCAAATTTGGTCCCCGAATGAAAAATCTAACTAATTCAGAACTAATCAGAAAGTCCCAAAATTGGTACCCATGCATTGCAAATTGTCCACTGAGTATATGGAAAATCTCTGAGAAATACAATGATTAAAATTAGTGTTAATGGGTTCATAAATATGGTGCAAAACTATGTTGCAGCTCTTTCACTCTTTCAGCAGGCCATCAGAGGGTTGCGAACTGCAAGCCGCGCTTGATGGCGCCCGATACACGCCCGATACACCCCCGACACTGCCCAATACTAGCCCCCCGGCACCCCCACGGGTGCCAGGTTGAGTTAACTAGCGGCAGTACACCCTTTCGCTCCCCCGACACAGCCCTCCCAGCTCCGCTCACCCCCGCGCCCCGCCGGCCTTCCAAAGCAATGCGTTCACTCCCCCGTGCTCTTGCGATCAAACTCCTTATGCAGACCAGGAGCCAATCCCCCTCTCCATAGTTCTGCTGGGTTATTTTCCCTACGGAGCGCGAAGATCGACCGTGCGGCTCCGTTACCCATGGCCGTTCGCGGTGCCCCATATCTGGTCACATGGAGTCCTGGGGAATTCCCTATTCTTGCCTTCTGCTTGCATCCTATCCAGGCGGGCCGCAAGGCCTCTCCCTTAGCCGTATTTCCCCTTGGCTACATTTCGTCTGTGCTGCCGGGATCGGCATTCTGGCCAGATGGATGGGATGGGCCTCCCGCAGCCCCACGGCTGGCCATCAGTCGTGCGACGTGATCACTGGGCATTGCTCTAATTTTTTGACGTGGAGCTCCTCGTCATGTCCCTCTGAGACATTGGGCCTGGTCTTGCTGCACGCGCATGGGCTTGCAAGCCGTTCCAGTCGGCAAAGGGGTGACGGGTAGAGTGCCAATACTTTGCAGTGAGCGGTGTCCCGCTGGTGCTTCCATGGTATTGCGTGGGGTTGTGTACATTGTCAGCGGCATTGGAAGGTGTTGTCAGACTGCTTCAAGCCTACACTGGCTATATTGGCAGGTCCTGTGGCTTCCCAGCGCGCCCTGGGTCTCTTGTGACGCTATTCTGGTACTGGGAAGGTGGTGTCGTTGGTGCTTTGAGTCATCCTGGACCAGTTCTGGGCTACTTGCCACTTGTTCTGGGCCTCACGGGGCGCCAGCTGAGTGCTGCTAAAGGGGCTGTTTCTGTAATGCTATCTTTCTATGTTAATTGGTACCCCTAACAGCGTCTAGTTCGTCATCCATAATTTACAACATGATGGTTGTTTATGATGTTTTTGCGCTGCTGAGGAAGGTGTAAGTTGGCCACTAGAAGGGAATTGCTCCCATCGGGCATCGCTCCCCTCCTCTAGAACCCGGTGATAGCTTGAACATATGGTGGACCTGGCCTGACGGGCGCTGACTAATGGTCTGTGATATTTGTAGCTGCCTTCATCACATGGGTGCTGAAGTGACTACACCATCAATCGAGCGACCTGGGATATCAGGCCATCTGCAGCTGATCACCAAACATTACTCCTGTGGCCGGGGAAGTACTTCGTCTCTGCACTCAGCTTCATGGGGAATGGTCTGATCAGGACCAACCTGCACACCGCGCAACAGGGTGCTTCAGTTCTCAGAACCAGGTCCAACATCCCTGATGCAATGCGCATGACCACCTGCCCTTTGGGCAGACATGGCGCAGTGGAAGAGAACTGCTTTACGACAAGGACACCTATAGGTACATGTTGTAGGTTGACAGATATGAGTGGAGAATTTAAGGCACCAACAGAAAGGCAAAACTCTCCGTACATTTGCATGCGCCTTCAGCTTGCTCGCAGTGGCAGTCCTCATCAGCACTGATAATCTGCCCACAGCTATGAAACAAAGAATGCTGCAACACACCAGGATATCCAGGCCATGTAATTGCCATGGCCCAACGTTTCTTTCGCCCTTCAATTGTACACACCACGGTTATCAGGAATGTCCTCACTACCTGACAGTCCCTCAAAGTTGCCTGGTCCCCGATGATGCTGCCTGCCCCAATCACCGAGTTCTGGACATGGCAACTATCGCCCACTTTCACGCCATCGAGCAAGACCGAGTTGATTATCTTCACGTTGTTGCCTATTCTGCAGCATCGACACAAGCACGTTGCCAACTTCGTGGACACGCTGGTTTGCTTCTGCCTAGTAAATAACACCCTTCCGTATTGTAACGCAACGCTGTGGCCTTTTTATGCGACGCAATAGTGAAAGCGTAATGGTGCCAGGAAAATGTGGCGCAGTCCCAGCCGTGACGCGAGTGTCTCTTCAGTGCTCCTGGAGTCCAGCGGCTCCGGATGCTTGAGTCGCTGCAGCGGACAACCGCCATTTGAGGCCACGTGGACCGAGTGAAGTCGCCATTCGCTGTGGCCTTAATGCAAAGAGCCCCAAAATAGCGGTTTGTCGAAAACATGAGGAGCAAAGGTCGTAACGCTGCAATCTCAAAATGCGCACGAGCTGCAATGTACGACGATAATTGATATGCAAACATGCACAAGGGTCGGAAGCTTTCCTCAGTCGGGGACGAAATACCTGCCAGCCACCAGCAGAGCGCATATGCACAGCAGTTGAGCAGTCGGTGTTCCAAATCTGTCGCTTTTCACACAGCCTCTCAACTGACCTGCATTTCTTGCCAATGACTGCTCTCTTTATGCTGCTCCTATCTCCAACCTGCGTGCCCTCTCCCACCATGCAAGACGACGCAATCTGGAAAACAATGAACCTTAGAGACCAAGTCCATGCACATAAGGAACTCTTTCTTCGTAACCTGTACAGAACAAATAGGTTGCATCGCATTTGCACCAGTATGCACCTGCGGCAGAGGTATGAAGCGATTGCTAGCATCTGTGATATCGAGGCAAAAGAGTCCTTGAGAGCTCGTGACTCACATCACCAGCACATACGAGACACTCATATCATTGGCGAAAAGCCACCGTTTGGTGGCGTCTCCCAACAGCATACAGAGGGACCTGAAAACAATAGAACAGCGCAGAGATGCTTCCACTCATTTGTGAGCCGTATCAACAAACCGCAGGTCCCACATGGCCTCACCGTCGCCTTGTTTCCCAGTTCAACGGTCTGGTGCACGTAGCTATCCTGTTTCGTGGACTGCACCCCCACAAGCCTGGAGCACAGCTCGGGGGAGGCAAGCTGCACAAAACCACACGAATATTGAGGCCCATACGCTGGCACACTGTGAAGCAGCACCCCACCAACAGATGCGGTAAAGCACATGGCAGGGGGGGCTCAGTCTTGAGGAGGAAACGCCGGTATGCAGGGCACATTCGCAGTGGGTGGACTTGCCTCCTTGTTCATGTCGGCATATGTCTGCACCGACCGGATTCGTGCACAGTACTCTCCACCCTCAATCATGAAGGTATCAAGGTGAAATTCGCCATGCCTGAGATCCCCATTGGTATCTCCGTTTGTGCCTGGTGGACATTGGTCACAATAAAGTCAGAAAGATAAAAAATAGATTTTGTTATTTTGTCGTTTTCAACACCAACCCGGCAAATTGCTTCCTCAGCCACAGAAGCACAATTACCTTCCATGCTGTCACAAAAGCACACGTCACCATTGCAATCCTCGATTTCCACAGTATCCGAGAGTTTGTCCATATTGCGGCAGGAAAGCAGAAATTCCAATTTCCAAGGCATGCGGATCTGAGAGCACATCGCCTGTTGCCCAAACGTGTCTCTGAAACTGCTCATCTTGGGCCTTCAGCTCAAGTCAGCAGTTGCATAGCGCGTGCAGCCGTGCTTTGAACTCAACATCTGCCATCGGCATGCACCACGTCCTCAAATAAGAACAACCACCCGAATGACATTCTGATGGTCATGGATGCCGATGTGGATAAGAGAGGGGATGGAAACTGAGGACAATTAAGCCATGGAACACATGGAAAATTGGAATCTGCTTGCCGGTATCATGCTGCCCTACTGTTGGCCATCAGCTCAACACATCTTCTGACAATGGCTCTCTGCTGAAAAATGACCACATTTCCTGATATTTATGGGGAACCTTGCCTTGTTCTGAGCTTGATGGTGCCAGCTTGCTGCTGGCACGGGCTTGCTCTTCCTTCAACGGCACAACAAATTGGTGCCTGACCAGGAATGGCAGCAGGTCGCGCTGGACGCTCTGCATGTTCGACTTTCCTTCCAGGACAGAAAACACTGGCCTGTGGCATAGCATGTATGCAGTGAGGCTCCTGTAAGTGTCTGCGTTCAGAGGCACTGTGGCATTCCAACTGGAGCATCAGGGCAGGGCAATGGACGCGTTTTGCTTCAAAAAGATCACAGGAATCCAATTGCCTTCATGCGTGCTCCTTGCCTTTGCTTCCTTTTTGTGATTGGCGCCTCCTACATTGCTGCAAAATGGAAAAAGAGGCCAACACAATCTTGATAGGAGGGCATTCGACAAAGTACAATATGTTGTCCCCGCTATAAAATACAATGCAACATCCAATTTCTGCATCCAAATTTCCTGCAGGCAAAATGTTAAAATGCACACTTGCACCCAGTTCACTGAGTCAATAACACTGGCCTTGAGCTGAGGATTGGCACGAAAACGGTGTCATGGTCCACATGCGAGTCATGTGGCACTGAGTCAATAACACGGACTATGAGTTGAGGAATAGTACAGCTATTGCGTCATGGTCTAAATGGTAGTCATGTGGCACGCCTGGAGTTTGTATTGACTTTTTGTAAGTTCATAACTCTGGCTGGAATTCAGTTCACCCACTGAAAGCTTGCACTCAATCCAGCAACGGTACAGTTATTGGACACTTGTTCAGTTTCATAACACTTGCAGTCACTTGTCGGGCACTGATACTTGGACAAAAGAGTGTCGTTACTCTTGTGTGGAGCAGTGGCATGACATGCGAGTACTGCCACACCATGTCACCAGCAACAACAGCAACATTAACCAGGATGCATGTGAACGACAAGAGCATAGCGAAAGCCCAATTCTGCACATGAGTACGGGGGATGCCTCACCTGGAGAAGACATACAGATGGGTGTCAATGTAGTCGGTGGTGATTGACAATTTCATGGAATGCTTCAGCACACTTCTTGGAACCTGAACGTCCTTCAAAGCTTCAGGTTCGCTCGCATAGAACAGTAGCCTGGAGTGAACATCGTCCACAGCTGTGTAATCCACGTGCTGCAGTGCAGAATAATACAACGGTCTGGGAAAGACACTACTGGACCACGTTGCTGTTACACGTTGCTGTTGAAAATCAGCAACAGCAACAACTGTTTGATTAGAAAGGCTTTTTAGGAGTTGTGCACACAGATTGCCTCATCTGTGGTTTTGCAGAGGACTGTTGCCACTCCTGCCTTTGGCAATGTTAGGCAGATGTGCAAAAAGAATTATACGATCAGAATGTAAAGCTCCTCAGTGCAGACACAAGCAACAAATCGTGCTGCCACAACACACATCAGCCAAGACTCTGCTGCCAGAAGTTATAGATACACACTTGAGACAAACTCTCGCACTGGAAGTAGTGAAAAAATAACAGCCAGCAAAGTTGAAAAACATGGCAACCGTGCTTCTTAGAGGCACCATCTGTTGCAGTAGTCCACTGTCAAATGGGCTAGCAGGTTGGAAAGGCTTACCTTTGGGGCTTTCCCGGGCTTTGTGTTTTTGGATGCACTGGCTTTGCGCTTGATAAGCGCGACAGTAGCCACAGCCGACCCGACATAGTGAGAGCAGACCAAGGCCCTCAGGGATACATCCGTGATGACGCCAGTGTCCATCACCACAACAATATCTGTTGTAACTGCAGCCAACGCAGCTGCCAGCCCATCGATATCGTTGCCACCTTCAGGGATTGTGATGACCTGTGCGATGAACACTCACGTTTTACATGCATGCCTAATTCACCAAACTGTCATGGCACGTGCATTTGTAGGAAATTCCACTTGGATAGAGCTTCTGGCAAAGACAAGATATTGCCCGAATGGCTTACACAGGGCCGCTCAAAGTCATGTATGCATGGCAGCCAAGTGGTTCATAGAACACAGACAACAGGACAAACCAGAAAACGGGTCAAACAAAACCCCTCTCAAATGAAAAGTTATGAGGGCTCTGTTCCATCAACTGCAAGATGGCCACCACTACATGGGTGCATGACTGCATGCTTCCATTCATTAGGGTGTCATTGTGCGTGGAAGCATGTTTACAATGGATGTATACTGGATCGACATTCTTCACAAGCCAACATTGACAGTCAGTGCTCATCATCATTGCACCCGGGCACACCTTGCAATGAATGCCGCTTGGGGCCTGCTGTTGTGCAAGCCATGATTTCACGCTGCTGGCTGCTTGTTCACCTGCAACAACCTATAACAAAGCACTGAGGGCGCAGCTTAGCTCATTTGTGCTGTGAGATATAGGCCCCCACTTTCTCCTTTTCTCTACTTTTTGGTATTCAGACTGTGGGCATATTAGCAACAGTCAAGAGCATCCCAAGTTGCTGCAATAAATCCCATCATCCCCCTGCCGATCCAAGCACATTGTGTGTGCCATCTTGGTACATGAAATCAAACATTTTGCAGCAGAATAGAGTCTTGGCCGTCCACAACCAGGCAACAATTATGAATCACAACCATTCCCCTCCAAACCCAACATGAACTGAATATCTTAACACAAAGCAAAAACTGGCAGAATCCAGCCACCATGAATGGTCAGTCTCGACTCTGCTCCCTAATCCCCAGCAAATGCCTGCAGTTGCTGGTGTCTTCACGCGAAATCCGGCCCATATCCCAGAACACGGCATATGGGGCAAAGATAGTCAATTCCAACGGCAACCAGCCTGGATCAGAACCATCATTTTAAAAGACGCCATCAAAAAGGGGGAATGAACCGAACGTTGTGCGGATATGCAATCACAAAGAATCATCTGCATTGTGCACAGGACGTGTTTCGCCCTGTGCGCGCAATATCAATCAAAGGTTTTAGAGCAGCACTCACTACAATGGCGTCCGAAAGTCCGGCATCCTGGACGACCTGGAGCGGATATGACAGGGCGGGCCTCAGCCCGACGGGCAGCAAGCACTCCACCGCGCCCCCCAACGTGAGGGGGTAGAGCTGCCGCCCGTCAGAGCAGGCCAAGATGACGACCTGGAAGTTGATCATGGCAGCAGCCGCAGCCGCCGTGCGCGCTGAGCGTTGTGTGCAATGGAACAGCGTCCACAGCAGCTCGGGGGTGGAAGAAGGGACAGAGCAGGATTACTCCTCGCATCGAAACGAGGGCTGCATGCACTAAATTCCCAATTTATCGAGCATGTGGGAAGGTGGGGGTAGCAGGGTTGTGCTGTTCGCCACATCCCATAAACATCAGCGTCTGACCGGCTGGGTCATGTACGGCGAATGGCTAGCTATCGGTCTCCATTTCAAGCACAGGATTCAACGGGCGGGATGGACCTCGTAAGCGGCCACTGCAAACAAGAAACAAAATGCAAGCAAAAACAAAGAAAAGAAAAAGATTGATCGTTCCGAGGAAAACACTGACCTTGGAGACCACTGTCTGAGCATGCACGAAAGGCTGGGCGAACGGGAACTGCAATAAATCATCTGGCCTGTCAGAGCGCTCACAAGAGGCGTCTTTCCTCACACTTTTGCTATTCCTGAGATGACCTGGTGCCTTAAAACGTGTGATGAATCCAGCATATTTGCTTGAAAACGCAGCCACGCTGGCGCATATGTTTAGAGGTGAAAACTTTGTCAGACTATCTTGGCAACCAGGAATCTGGCAGTGGAGGTTCTGTAGCTTCCATGAAGTTCTCAGTGTCTTGTTTTCTCGTTTTTTCCACCATTTCAGTTTGCAATGATTCCTGGTCCAGCGGTTCAGAAATTTCACATCTGCAGTTTATGCAATTTCGCAGGACCAAATGAATAACTTGTGCTGTCAGAATAGCAGTAGTTGACATTGAAAACCAGGTTTCTTCTCTCTTGCTTCAATATTTTGTTCGGGCGCCGCCAGAGTTTATGTGTTCACCAACCGGGCCCCGCATTGTTGTTTGTACAAAAAATGTCTGCGGAATGTTGTGATTGAGGGGGGGGGGATTAGGAGGTGGAGGGTTGGGGTTTGGGGGTGAGGGCTCATACTTTATCGCACTTGTGACGTGGAGTCCGTTTGGAGTGGCATGTGCATCCACAAGGGCTGGCGACTGGTGGCCCCTTGGAAACGGGGGAACGTTGGGCGTGTAGGCGGCCCATTAGAGCTCGTTCAGGCGTTGACACGTTGAAGGTTTTGCTCACTTGGATGAACAAAACAGTAGCACGTTCTTTTGAGTTGAGGGGATGCGTGTGAGAGGCCATCTGGGCCTTGAGCCCTGGGCCCTGAACACCTGAACCATGCGACCATCTGCTTCACAACTTTTGACAAAATTCGACAAAACTATGCCCATTCATGCGCGGTCACACCTGTCGTACCTATGATACAAACCTATCAGGCATGGTTTTGGCCCAGATAGGGTTTGGACAATTCCTTGCCAGCTGTTGAGCAGTAGAAGATTGATTTCCCATCTCTGAGATGGTGGTACATTTGAACCATTTGACAGGTTTCAGCTGAAATGCTGCTGCAATAGTGAGACTAGCAGAAGCTTCTGGATCCCATTAGGCACCCCTGTTGCCCTCTTCTCAACATCAAGCCCAAGGCGTCACAATATTCAGGCGCCTTTCAAACTGGAATAACATTGGACACACAAGTTTGACACATAAAGCAGGCAGTCGGCCTTCAGATCCTTGAGCCACCAAGGTATCTTTGCTTGCATCTAGTATGCATCTGAGTTCCTGAAAGATGCATATGCAAAGCACAGCCTCCATCCCAGCATCACCATGTGCAATTACATTGTGGACCAGCCAACAAGACTCTTGCTTTCAAGCTAAGGTGTGTTGAGCAAGGCACACCCAAATTCAAACTAACTCGACAGCCTATGCTACAGCCTGCGATGCAAATGTTGGAAAAGAATGTTTTGTTGGCCGGGCTGGCCGCAGCTCCCCCTCACGATCCACATACCTGTGCATACAGCCCAAATTTACACACAGGGAATTTGAGGCACTGGTGGTCCTGTTTCGTGCATTGATGCTCAATCGTGATCTTAATGGCACATGTTCGTGTCATGGACACATTTGCAATCAATGTTTTGCCACATTTTGAATGAACACCAACAGTGTACGCTAGTGATTCAACTACCATCTGAGTGTGTCCAGATGCCATACCATGTGAGGTTGTTGAGCTCAAGACGGATCGCCAGCATGTTTGCGGAAACTCGTGCAGCACATTCAGCGGAGGATGAAACGCCAGGGAAGACCTGGAGCTGTGCGATGCTTGAAGAAATCGACTGCCTACTGGACAACCTAAAAAGGCAAAGATCTATAGGAATGTAGGGCACTGCAAGTGACCATACAACGAATTTCAACTTGCTTTACACAAGATTCTGCTGGCAAAAGCCTCCACGCCCCAACTTGGTCGATTCCCCAGCACCTTTTGTAACAGTGCAATTCATGCATGTGCAGGTTGGGTGTGGCAGCAAACGACTCACTCTATGAAAGCCATCTGGGCAGCATCGTTGATTCTCCTTTCACTTCTCATAATTCGAGTGTACCCCCCTTCACGAAATCTGTACCGCTCCGCAAACTCTGTGAAAAGTTTTCGCTTTGCCACATCCTCCCGGATGACAGCAGATGCCTGACGTTGGGCATGCAGTGTGCCCTGCAGCAAAGTACCAAACAGATAACGGAACAACAACGATGGCCGCCCCACTGACTATCTTTTAGTTCTTTGGCCTGTCTGGGACCTTTCTGAAAGTATGATTCAGGATTCAAACGCAGTGTAGCACATTCTCCACAAGATGAAGTGTGCTGAGCACCACGTCCACAGCTGATTGAGCGGGTGTCCTGAAAATGAATCACAGCAACACAGCAAATTGGAGCAGGACTGGCAACGATCAAGCGCTGTACCTGTTTTCCAAGAGTCACCATTTTGTCCGCCAGCCTCCTCAGCTCCTTGGCCTTGGGCAAAGTGGTCTGTATCCTCTCATGCTTTATGAGCTGGGTCACCAATGTCCTGCCAACAAAATCCGTTCACGGTGGCCGAGCATTGCAACAAGATCAGCGTCCGATGACAGCCGTCATCGAAACATTGCGCAACCGGTTGACGCTGAACCCAGCGTCCATCGGCCAGCTGTATTCTGGAACACCGCTGGGATGCAGTGATGCTTGGCAACGCAAGGTGACCAACCTGAGCATAGCCCATCTATGCGACGTCTTGCGGCTGAGCTTCCTGTAGCCCAACCCGTGTTTCATCCTGACAGCTTCTCACTGTTGGCGATCAGCCTGCGACCCCGCTTCACCTGCATTGAGTGGCCAACTATCCGGGCTCTTGACCTCCCAAAATCCAATAATGCACGCAGATTTCGCAACGAAAATCTGCGCTAAATGATCCACAAGGTGGCAAGCGTGGGCTTTCCACTTCACGTTCGAGGAGGGCACAACGCGGGATGAAAGTCCGCGCCTCTATCAAGAAGATATGCGACTTTTGTCGCGTAGTACGGAGGAAGGGGAGGCTGTACGTGTACTGCACAAAAAGCAGGAAGGTGGGGACGATTGGCGAACGCTCAGCACGCTTGCAAGAAGAACGCCGTAGCACTCGGTCAAAATTTTCACTATTCCGAGCGTTTGAGGTGCCGTGCTGAGGGGGATGTGGTTGCCTGGTTGATGCCTAAGTGGACGTACAGTCCATTGGGTCTGTTTCGAGCAGTCCCTGCTGCCCCTGAGAGGCCATCAGGTGCACACCGGTTGCTGTTTCGTCGGGCCACACTGCAAGGCTGCCAAGCTGAGACGCATAACTTTGTTCCAAACTTTTGATTCTACAGCACAAGCAGAGGCAGGGATACCATACCGTGTCTTCAATTGATGACCATCATAATGTGACGTGCCACGACTGCTTGCGCCTGCAACTACCAGTAATGCCCCCTGTCGGGATTTCATCCAGGTGGGTTTTTGGCTGTGCATCATATTCATTTGTTCACCACTCAGACTGGTTGTTAATATCAAAAGGATCTACAAGTGCACAGACCTCGTTGTCCACAAGTACCCTTTGACAGCCATCCTTTGGGCCCAGAGCAGCCCACAATGACATTTGGTTTCTTTAGGTTTTGTCAATGGCGCCTGAGTTGCACAAACAATTATGTTGCAGGCCGATGTGGACGCCGATGTGGATGCCAATGGAGTACCACAGCATAGCCTTCAGAAGTTAGATGCAGATAGTGGGGCACACTGGCGATGTCTTAACCTTCCTGTGTTGCCATCGATGGAGTGTTTGATTACGCATCAATGGTGACAGTTTGGGGATTCGACAGCAAGCTATGTTACCGTTGGTGTTCTGTAAATTAGGTTGATAAATGTGTTGCCTGGTGGCTTTGTCTCCATGATTCACCTCAAATGGAATTTCTTTCACCGATCAGAGTCCTGTTGGTACTCTTGTTGCCTGGTTCTCTGCACATTTAGTATGTTTCCAGTGACATGAACCATTCTTTATCACTTTGCGAGCGCTTCCGTGGCCAGTGGGTTGCCATACCCGTGAAGATGATGTGGTCATGTGTGCAAACAATCAACAGCAGCTGGCACATGCAATGCCCTCTCTTGGTCGCCATCCAGTTCAGGTGCTTGTTGCCTCAGAAACGCACCCATACCCTAAAAGAACAGGCACCTGCTCGCAGACTGAGCAGAGATTGTCGATTATTCCCTGTTCAGACCAGCTTTGGCGATGCTTCAGTTGGTCAAGAATAGAGGCACAGTTATGTCAGCTTTAGTTTCATGTGAAATTGGAGGAGAATGAGCTGATATGTTGCCAAGTCGCCAAAGGAGACCCTTCTTTCCTGCGTGCAGGAAGTTCTGCACTTCCTGTGGACAGGAGCTTGGGGGATTGGCAATCTTTGCCACAACGAGCTGCACGAACTCCATCCTTTGCGTAGCGTTGTTTGCCTCAACCTCTCCCATTGGACTGTAGCCACAAACCTGTACCTTTGCTGACCAGCAGCAGAATGGGTGGAAAGTGGGCAAACAGAGGCATGAGCTCAACACACGCTCGAATCGACAGTTCTCCCAACACAGTGTTTCGATTTAGGACTTGTTGAAGTTGGCCATTTCTAGGCCATAAATGACATGGCAAACGTCTCCATCAACTTCATCTTCCAAGCATCAGCAGGCAACATTTCCAGCACCACCAGCCGACCGACATTAGCTACCACACCCAATGCATCTTACAGCTGGACACAGCAGCAGCATGAGGAGCGATCAAAAAGTTACAATCCGACCAGAACTGTACAAGATCAAGCCGCTCTGCGACTACAACTCCAGCATCAGCTCCATTGTACAGCTATCATGCCCTACGTGGCTGACTACGCATCAGCATGCACGGTTCCGTCCAACTTTGACGCCCAGCATGGGATGACGACATCCTTTCACACACCCACAAGCCGCCAAGCGACCAGTCCGACATCTGAACATCATCCAAGACCTCCAAAACGGCAAAAGCGCACAGCAGCGCTCCCCTGTAGTCTGACCATCCTGCACAGCGAGCCCCGCCTCCCAGTCCCACTGCCCAGCAGCTGGTTGGCGGTTTCCCGGTAGCCATGACAGCAACGCGATTCCGCCAGGTCAAAAGCTGGCGCTTTCTGATCGCCCAGTGGCTCGCTTTCGGCGACCTCTGGCTCTCGAGGTGGTACCTCGAGAAGTCTGACTGCCCTCCAGGATACTGGAGTTTTGGGCTTACGGTAGTCTTGCCGTTCAGCGACGAGGACGTGCCGTGGCTGCATCACCAACGAGATCATGGGGAAGACTCACTGAGGTATCGGCTGCAAGAGGAGGCGCGCGAGGCGTACTGCCGCACCGTGTCAACGCAATTGACGTCAGGACATCTGCCTGGAGCTGGGGAGAAGCCGGACTGGAACCCTGCCTACAAGCCCGAGGCCGTGTACCGCCCCTGGGCACTCCAGGTGTATCCCCATCCGCATCGGCTGTACACCGGCATGGGTACGCAGGCGTTCCGGCAACGCATCGCGGCGATGATTGAGCGTGAAGGCGGACGGATCCATGCCTAGCGCGGTGCGGAGATCAACTTTTACTATCGCCAGGTACATGTGAGCCTTGACATCAGCGTGCCGCACTCCGATGAGCGCTGCTGGCGCATGGAGGGTGGAGGCGTCACCCGCCGTGAGTACGCGGCCACGCAACCGTCCAGCGCGTCTGAGATCTTCGTCCGTGATCGAAGGGAGTTCGGTGTGCAAACGGAACCCAACGCAGCCGTACTGCCCTCCGCTGCCTTCGTGGAAGCCAGCGCGATCGTGGCTTGACGCCTCAATGCTGGCAAGGAGCCGTATACAGCCGTGGAGCTGCGCGCGGAGGAGCGGGCCTGGCGGAGGGCCATCCGACGTCAGCGACGGGAGGCGCGGCTGCGTGGAACAGTCCGAGATGACGTTGTGGAGGATGCGCCCACTGATGAGCCACCGACTGTACCGGCAACCCTTGGCACCTCCACGATGACGACACCTGCCCTGCCACCCGGATTTGATGGGACTGACAACGCGAGGGCAATGACGCCATCCCCACCGCCGGGTTTCGGAGGCCAGGGGGCGCGGTCTACGGAAAGTCGGTAGACATGTCGAAGACAGTGACAAGGCGGCGTCCGGCTGGCAGATGACGCGATGGGTGGCGGCCACCTGAAGCCAGCTGGCGTGGTTGGAGTTGTCCGAGGAGTTCCTTGGCGGAGAATGATCGTTGGGATGTCCTGGCTGTCGTGTGAACGAACGGGTCGATCTGTACTGGAACCTTGGGGTGATTGGGTCGTGTCGTGTCCGGTTGGATGAGTGAACGGGGAGACATGACGAGAAGGAGTGAACGCATGGTTGCCAGTTGTACCCGAAAGACGATCCTGTAATAAATAGCCGCGGGGAGTCTGTCCCGACAGCTCTCCGGCAGGCCCCTGTGTGACGAACTGGCGTGGTTTTCGGTTGTTGCGGGCGAGGCTCCCGCCGCGGCGCCCAATCGGCCCGGATGGGCCTCCTCCGCCGGATGACCGGCGGGCTGTCCGGGGCGCTCGCTCCTTCGGGGTGCGCAGTGTGGGCCCAGGCCTGCGGATGGCCGGGCGCAGGGCGGCCGGGCGCGCTGTGGATGCGCGGCGCCGTGCAGCTCGCGGGTGCAGCCGCGGGGTGCACGGAGTGGGCGAGAGAATGGAGAATTACAGTCTGACAGGAGGTCGCCCCTTTGAGGGGGTGGACTCCGCCCGGATCACGTGACAATGCAGCGTACAGGCCCATGCGATTGTATCTCATCCCCCAATACGGTTCCGGCGATGGAGTCTAAAGTACTGGTAATATATCTAACCATAACTCCTCTACCGCTAACCCAATGGAGGTGGTTCAAGAACCTATGAGCTCCTAATGGACTCTACTTTTATATGAGATATTCAACCGCATTGTTCATTGTACTTTAACCTCCCCGTAACCCAATTACTAGAGAAACATACTACCCCCTGTGCTTTACACCACACGAACCGTGTCCCGGGCTGGGACTCCCAGCCGCCTGTACGATCCCGCCACCGCGCCACAGCCCCCCGACCGACTCGGCCAATCACTGGCCTTGCCCCCTTGCGGTACCCGAGCGTCCGTAAGCCGGCCTAAGGAGCCCCGGGGCCCTGTGGCGTATCTCACACTCCCGCTGAGTGGTGAGTCCGGTGCACGTGGATTCCGGAGTGTCTGAGGGCTGCGCATTACGCAAGGCGGGCGCAGTCGCTGGTGCTGGAGTGCCGTAGCACCCTACGGAGGTGCCGATCGGCCGGTACGCGCAACGGTGGACACTAGGAGGGAGTTGCGACGTACGGTTCTGGTGGAGGCCTCGATGGCGAGGTGCGATATGAGTATGATTTTCCCTGGAACGCCCATGGAAGGAGCTGCCATCATGGCGGCGTTGGCTGGCACTGTCGGACGGAGTGTGCGATTCCTGGGCATTGGCATCCATTGGTTTGGGGAACTCATGGTTACCCTACTCGGGTGGCTGGCTTGGATGCTGAAAATCGATGAGACAACAAAGAATACGATTCTGGGGACGGTCAGGGTGGTTTATAATGGCCTGGCCCTCCTCATTTTGTTCAACATGACTGCCGCCATTTTCTGCGCAATGGGGCAACTTCTGCATGGTTTCGGAGCCGAGGTAGGCTCGCTGGGAAGGGATCTGATGCTGCATGGAAGGATGCGGAGGCGCAGATCTGCGTGGACCAAGAGGCTCCCATTCTGGTTCATGTTTTTAGTTACCATGGGAATGGCAACGGAAGCGACTGCATGGTCAATGTATGAGGTACCTGCTGCGAAGGAAGCATCAAACGCTGAGAAGAATCATCTGTACACTGCCCAGAAGGGGGCACTGGTCCATCAGTCTGTCTGGGATCGCATGGCGTCTTTTTGGTGGGAGAGGCTGGTCAGAAACGACGATGACGTGGAAACGGATTTGCCTCCCAGTCCGCCAGAAGGCTATGGACAAGATTTCAAGAGCTCTGGGACAATTCGATGCAATTTCTATGCACTCCAGGATCAGGCGATTGATTTGCTGATTGATGCCATCACGAATCCAAGGAAGATGTTTGAAAGGATACAGGATGCTGGAGTGTACGTCCTGGAGCATGGCCTACCGTGGTGGAATGAGATCTTGGGTCTACTGATCCTATGGGGTTTGATCAATCTTTCGTCAACAATCTGGATGCGGATTGAGGACATTTTTCATGCGATATACCGATGTGGATGCGCTTTTTTCCAGTCGCCGGTTTTCATTCTATTTGGAAGATGGAAGGCCACTATCAAAGAGATGTGTGACGAAGGAAAGGAGTCAGAGGATAAGAAGGACGACAAGAAGAAGGGAAACAAGAAACAAACTACTATGGTGAAAGCTGGTGGGAAAAGTGTGAGAAAAGAGAAGGAGGGAGCTGGAGAAGTCAGTAGTTCTGACCAAAGTAGCGATGGAGAGAAGCCAAGGAGAAGTAAGCAACAAAGGGAGAAAAAGCCGGAGAAGGAACAAGAGGCTCAGCAAACGGCTGCAATTATGGAGCAACCCGCCGCAGCTGTCAAACTGGATGATGAGCGAATCTCGGAGATGATCGCCGAAGGCGTCAAGAAGGCTCTACAGAATCAAGAAGCAACTGCGAGAAGGAGCAGGGCACCTACTCCCTACAAACGGCTGTGGTGCGATTTCTGCAAGAGTCCGACACACGATATTGAGTCATGCGTCACGAAGCAGCTAATTGAGCGGTACCATCGGAACAAGGAAAGAGCACAGAACGAGCCTACGATGTCAGAGGGAAAGGGAAAGGAAGTGGCCAAAGTATCGTACATTGATCAGGGCAATACAACGACAACACTACTCTATACTCCAGCAGAGGTGGATGGACATCATTTTCGGCGCTGCATGATTGATACGGGCAGTGAAGTTAACGTCATGCCACTCCGGGAGGCTGTAAGGAGAGGGATTGCCCATAATCCAGGGGCTATTACACAAATTATCGGCTTTAATGGCGCTGCGTCACCAGTTGTAGGTGTCGCAACCTGCCAGCTTCGGGTGTCACCCTGTACGGACCAAATCGAGACTGACTTCCTGGTGACTAACGGAGTTTCTGGAGGGCCCATCCTGGGCTTCCCAGCCCTCAACAAATTGGGGCTAATTGTGGACTGCGCACAACGCGAAATCAGTGAGAGGACATCCGGGAAGGTGGTCAGATGCGCAGCCACAACGAAGCACCCAAAAAACTAGTGTTGTCAGCAGCTGTCCAGGAAGCTGCTGGAAACGACAACAAAGAAACAAGGAAAGGGGTGCAGCTGCAGGGCACCTGGACCTGGGGAGAAGGAGCTGCACTACTAGAGCAACTGTGGAGTTTAGAGGGATCACAGGGGATCAGTATACATACCCCTGAACTGGTGTCTATTCTGAGCGGGAAAGTTGTTTATTTGTCACCGCAGCAGTACACTCGGGTGTACTTGCCGTACAAGATTACAACCCATGGTGGAGTGTCCTTGGCGGTAGCATTGCAGCGACCGGGTCTGATTGCAGGCATTTCAGTGACTAAAGGGGGGATGATCCGCCTGAACATCTTGAATACTACGGGGGAAACCGTATGTCTGACTCCAAAGACAGACATGGTAGTAGTACGTGCGAAGCAAGTGCAAATAAAGCACCTGGGAAAAGAGATAAAAATAGTACATCAAATCAAGGGGGATGCTAATGCTTTCGGAGATAGATTGCGGGATGAGGTGATGCTAATGTACCCTGAAGTGGGGAACCTTTCAGAACATCCCGTCAACGCAGCTATGGCGAGGCTGGTTGTGAAAGCTACCGAAGTTACATGGAAGCAGCCATCAGAATGGGGCAGCCGTACTCAGTACATTGTAGAAGAAGTTGCTGACCGAAGGAAGGTGCAAGACCAGTTGGATGCTTATGTACAGAGAGGATATCTCAAGGAAGCTTCGGTGGCAGATGACCTGTACTTAAGCCCGCTGCTGCCTATCCGGAAGCCCAACGGAATGTTCCGTTTTACCAATGATTTCCGAAAGCTCAATAGCTATTTTCCGTCAGGAACCGGTACAACCCAAGTGGACGTATGGAGGAAAATGTGGGAAATGAACCCAAAATGGCGCTATTTCTGTAAAATAGACTTGAAGGACGGGTTCTTTGGGGTACCGGTGGATGACGAGTTATCGAAGCTTTTCGGGTTCAGTTTTGGTACACGGAGGTACTGTTGGGTTAGGCTACCCCAGGGTTGGAAGTGGAGTTCCGTTTTCTTTGGGGAAAGGGTAGCAGAAATTTTGTATAATACTTTCTGCCCTCAGTACAGTGATGATGTACTGGTGGGAGCTGAAACCCTTGAGGAACTCCGGGAAAAGGTGATTTTGGTGTTCTCCCGTTTTGCCCATTTTGGTGTCAAGGTCAATTTTCAGAAGGTGGTATGGTGTAGTGAATCCATCACCTTTCTAGGCCACGAGATTAGTAATGGGTACTGGAGTTTCCAAAAATATATACAAAAAAAGATGAGGGAAGTTGGGAAAGTTGCAAATATAAAACAACTGGAATCAGTAATTGGGGTCCTTTCTTATGCCAGGAGGTGTATAGTTGGCATAGAAAGGATTTTGGGCCCACTGCGTGAAAGCCTCAAGGAGTGGAAGGTTGGGCCATTCTCTGAGGAATAAATAGAAATTGTACAACAACACATAGAAACTGCCTTCCAGTTAGCCCTTGATAATATTAAATGGCTCATTTTGCCAGGGGCTGAGGCAGAACGATATATTTTTACACTGGAGTCTGACTGGAGTACGGGGCATAGTGGGTACATGCTATTTGTGGAACGGGATGGAGAGGAGAAACTTGTAGATATTGGCAGTAGGATGGTAAAAACAGCTACGTCGTCCTATTTAGGAGAACTGGAAGCAATAGTGTGGGCCTGCAAACGCACCAAAGCATTCAGAGGGACTATACCCTTGGTGGTGAGAACTGACAGCCATGCCATTTTTGATAAGTTCAATTCTGGTTATCTTCATGATAGTGACATAAGGGCCTACGATAAGTGGGGGTGGCTTGTTGCTAATGAACCGGGATTTACTTTAGAATTCATGGCTGGTTCTCAGAATAAAGGGGCAGACCTTTTGAGCAGGCCCAACGGGGAATGTTTCCATGTCCGACTTGGGAGACGACACAGTTGCATCCGCCCAAGACATGCCAATCAGATCAAGACTCACTCCATCAAGAGTTCAGCAAAAAGTGTGAGGCCCTTTGAGGTGTTCCTGGATTCAGTTGGACCAGTTGTACATACCAACCATCAGTCAGAAATGACAGAGGAAGAAAGGCTGAGTAGACTACGGCAGTTGGCCTGGAATGAGCATTGTGATGGACATTGGGGACCGTACGAAGTACAGTATGCCCTTAGACAAAAGGGACATGCTGTACCATGGTCTATAATTAGACAAATGTGCTCTCAATGCGAAATTTGTGCTTTACATGGGCCGCTGATGTTGTGGAACTACTTGGGGGCCGGCAGTAAATGATATTTTCTGCAGCTGTATTACGTAATCTCGCTTAGTCATCCTATTCTACGGTTTACTCATGATTTCCTGGTTCCAACGCTTCGTTCAGCACTCAGTTCTGAGGAGTATGGAGGAAGATACGGCCTCTTGAAGACGTAGTACTTTGAGGCCAGGTGCTGGGTGGGGATTGTTGGAATTAGAGCTAGATTAGGTTGATTATAGGTGACGGAGGGGCGCTGGTACACAGTCCGTACATTACACTGTGTTGTCTTGTCTGATGTGACGCGATGGACCCGCGACCGGGCATCGCGCAGGTACATTGGATGCGCGCCACGTTGTGTCAGACTGTAACCGCATTCGGGCCCCCTCTCTGCCCCGCCGCGAGGCAGCGAACCACCGTTCGCCGCTGCGACTCCACCGCCTGCTCACGGCAGGCTTCGGGGAAGGTCCCCGAGCGTCCCAAGGGCCCACCGCGCTACCGAACAACCGAGCACCCCGACAACGCCCGCCGGAATCCGGCGGAGAGGCGCGGCATCGAGGCCGCGCCATCGGGTGCGGCGACCGCCCCCAACACTCCGGAAACCAGCGGCCGCCCGCGGGCCGCGACAAGTGGTTTCGGAGCGGAGCCGAAGCCGGGAGCCGAGCAGGACGCGGCGGCAAGATTGGGCCAAGAGGCGCGGCGCCATTCGCCGCGGAATCGCCGCGCTAGAACCAGCCCCTCCAACCGCGGCCGCGGAGGCGATCAACCCGATCCGGGGGTTGAATCGCCCGGGAGATCCGCGGCCATCGAGCCCGCGCCCCGATTGGCAATTCTGCGGGGCCATCTGACCGGCGCGCGGAGAGAGCCGGCGAGAGCCGTCCAAGGGGGTGACCAGCAGGTGGCCAGCACCCGGAGGAGCAGCGCCAGGCGCTCAACGCGCAGCCAAACACGCGAGGTCCAGTCAGCCCAAGCCCACAATACATTAGGGTGCCAGAGCACCGGTACTGGACGAGCTGCAGTGTGCCAGGACCAGCTACAGTGTGCCAGGACCTCCCAATCGACCAGAAAGGAGCAGAAAAAGGAGCAGACAGGTGACTAAGCCCGAAAGAGGGCAGGGCCCAAAGAAACAAGCCGATACCACCCGCCTAAGAAAAGGGGGTGAAGGACCTGCCCTAGAAGCGGAGGTCAATCTGCTGCTTCAAATTGTGATGCAGGTACTGCAGGCGGGCCACAACTAGGCTGCTCTGCAAGGAAGATTGGGGTCCAGTTCAGGGGAACTGGGGGGAGATTCGGCACGGCACTAGGCAGGCCCTTCGGGGTCCAGAGATGCCCCTGCCTAGTGGCAAGTATCCCCCAGGGAACCGGGTGGAGAGGTGAGCCCATTGGCCACCTCAGGTACACAGATCTGACCCACCCCGGTGATGCTTGGTGGGTAGATCTTAGCACAATAAACGAGGCTGGGGGTGCCACAGGCCAACCCAGAATGGCCATAGCAGGCCGCCTCTCCGTACTCCCCTCGTCCCAGGCACGGGACATCAGGCTAGATTACTGCGTGGAAGTTGGGACTAGGGCACATTAGTAAGCACAGAAAGCACCCTCCGGAAAGTTACTAGGGGAACCGAGAGGTTACCCTACAGAGTACTGAGGGTAACTGTGTGCGAAAGTGTGCCTGAAAACCAGCGAAAGCGTGGTGATTCTGGTTTGAGAGGTCAAGGGGAGGATAGGGACTACATTGGATAGGGGGATCAGTGTCAGTAATCCAAGATCAGGTCTACCCAGTGACTACACAGTTGCAGCTGTGTGAGAGGACAGCAGTGATGGGTTGCAGTGTACAATATTGCTACAGCAGTTTTGAGGGTGTACCATGGCAGACAGGGACATCATGGAGTTGCAGGAGCAGGAGGGCGTGTACATCAGAGCTGGTTCAGTAGAGACAGTTGCAGGATCAGGGAGGTTACTGGACCAGAGCAGAGGTTGAGTATGGCTGACACTACTCGACTACAGAGGTCAGAGTCACGCTCTTCAGGGGGTTCCCATTGTTCTCGTTCGCCAAGTGCATCTACAGAAGCTGCACCATCGAGGACCAGATCTTTACATAGAGAGGAAATAAATTCTGGGGTATTTGACGTGACAATAAAACCCCGCAACCCACCTACATTTTCAGGACGGACACAGGATGATCCAGAGATGTGGGTTGGGCAGGTGTCGAACTTCTTTCGTCTGGTGGGAGGGCCACCACAGAAGCAAGTTGCCTATGCTTCTACGTTGCTCCAGGGTACTGCACAAACCTGGTGGCAACGGAAGGTCAAGGCCTGGGAATACCCCAAGGATTGGGAGACACTTGCAGAACAGCTGATTTGCAGGTTCCAGAATAGGAACAAGGCAGATTCTGCAATGGCTACCTTGATGAACATAAAACAGAGAAAGGACGAGAGCACCCACGATTTCATCTGCAGATTTGAGGCAGAGCTGGATAAGATGGATACATACGATGAATCGTGGGTACTGAAGATGTTCATCTGGGGTCTTCCCCAAGACCAGGCGATGCTAGTATCCCAGGGAAAGCCAACACGATTGAGTCAGGCTTTCCAGTTGGCCAGGGATGCTGCCTTGGCCGCCCAGATGGCGAGGCGCCCAGGAACAAGTGGAAAAACAGAGAGGGGCAGCAGTCAGAAGGGCCAAGGACGTGGTCAGGGCAAATCTACAGGCCAGCACAGTGGGACAGGGCAGAGTTCGACGCCTAACACAGTATACCAGGCGCAGGGTCAATATGTGCAGCATGGGGGAAGAAATCGTGGCAGGGGGCAAGTTGGTAGGCCTCCCGTCCCACCACAGCCAGCAATTGTTGTGAGACAGCCTGCACGACAACTGGCCAGTGGATCTGGACAGAGGGGACGAGGACAGGGTAACCAGAGGAGGCCCCGGGCAGCAGGCATAGCTGCCCAGGTTGATCAAGGGGATGGCTGGTCACCAGGACCAGGAGGCTGCTCAGCACGCAGCCGTGAGAGGCACCGATGCTTCCTTGCGTCAGGGGCAAGGAAACTGACTGGTCCCCACTCTGGCCAGTCAGGAGATAATCGGGGGCAACAGGGACAGGTCATCCAGAGGACTTGTACTCTACCAAACACTACACTCAGTCGCGCCAGACGTAGACGTCAGCAGAGGAAGTGGAGGTGGTTGAGAAGGCTGGAAAGACGTCGGATCCGACGCGCACAGTGCACTGAGCAGAAACAAGGCTCAATGGATGACACCCGGGAGATGGCTTTAAAGTCTCAAGCCCAGTTGGGAGAGACCCCTAAGGTGTCAGTGCAGAGGACTGAGCCTGCTCCAGCAGCTGATGCTGTGGGTTCACCAGCCCCAAGCACTAGAGTGAAGGACCACGTGCTGCTGGTTGTGAAAGCCGTGGTGAACGGGACAAGTGTCCCAGCGTTGATTGACAGCGGAGCGAGCAGGTCTTTTGTCAGTGACCGGCTTCAGTGTCATCAACCATTGCAGTTTGTGGGAGCGTATTCGGCCTTGGAACTGGCCAATGGGGAAACCATAGTTTCCACCGGAATCGCCCCACGAATACTGGTATGCATCGGGAAGGTACCTTGTCGACTCGCTTTGACTGCAGTACCGATGATGGAAGGGGTCTAGCTCATACTGGGAAAGGACTGGCTGGATATCATGAACCCTTTGGTGGATTGGCGGTCAAACATGGTTTTTCTGCGTAATGGCTCACAGCTAGAGCCAGTCCAGGGAATTCGTGAGAAGTCTGGCAAGCATTGTCAGATAGTCGACAGAGGTCTGAACGGTCTCCAGTGCTACTTCAGAGACCTCAAGCAGGGTGATAGGTCTCCTACTACAGACCTGGGAAGGAAGTTGGCTGTACTATCATCGCCTCAGTTCTGGCAGTATGATTCTTCGGCGAAGGAGTGGGTCCGGCAGCCTGTAGGGCTGCGAAGATTGTCATCGCCGGGGACGGCTGATGTTCCCCAGGGGGGGAGTACCGTACCCAACAAATGTTCTTCAGACAACAACAAAGACCCTCACAAAACCCAGGGTCCCCCAAGGTGCAGAACCACAAGGACACGGAGAGTGGCAGGGAAGTGTGTACGACAGCCTGTACGTGACAAATTGGATTTCATTTCATTGCGTCAGGCAGCAAAACGGGCGAATAAAACTGACCTGCCTATGTACTTGTGCGTTCTGAGGGCCACAGAACTTCCTGTAGAGAAAAAGAAAAGGCCAAGGTCCAAGGTTGGTGCAGCACGGGGCATGACTGAGGGCGAAAAGCGGAGATTATCGAAGAAAACAGGCCTAGTTACTCAAGATATGCCGATGGAGACAGTGATTCAGCAGAAGGTCCAGGAGGCTGATGAGGAAGTCAGGGAACAGTTGCAGCAGACACTGAAGGAATTCCAGGACGTGTTCCCTGACCAGCTGCCATATGGTCCACCTCCGAAGCGAGTTGTCGATCATGAAATCGATACTCTGCCAGGCAAGGCACCGCCTCATAAAAGTCCATACAGACTCAGCACGGCAGAGTTGGACAAGCTAAAGCGACAGATCGACGTGTTACTGGAGCAGGGGTGGATCAGACCCAGCTCAAGCCCGTATGGCGCCCCTATCCTTTTCATCCCCAAGAAGGACGGGAAATGGCGCATGTGTATAGACTACCGGGCATTAAACAAAATCACTGTCAAGAATCGGTATCCGCTGCCAAAGGTGGAGGAGCTATTGGACCGACTTCACGGGGCACGTTACTTCACGAAGATTGACCTCGCCTCTGGTTACCATCAAATCAGGGTGCGAGAGTCAGATATACACAAAACGGCCTTTGTGAGTCGGTATGGCAGCTACGAGTACCTGGTCATGCCATTCGGGTTGTGTAATGCGCCAGCAACCTTCCAGCGCATCATGAACACAATACTGCGGGAAGGCTTGGACAAATATGTGTTGGTGTTCCTTGATGACATCCTGATATACAGCAGAACAAAGGAGGAACACCTTCAACACATCAGGGAAGTTCTGAGTAGACTTCGGTCGGAGAAGCTGTTTGGGAGGCTGAAGAAATGCGACTTCTTCAGAACCGAAGTCGAATATCTGGGCTTCGACGTGGGAGCTAAGGGGATCAAGCCCTCATTGTCGAAGGTCAGAGCAATTTTGGATTGGCCGACACCAACAAATATCACTGATGTCCGGTCATTTTTGGGGCTGTGCAGTTTTTATCGCAGATTCATACGGTGGTTCAGTGAGCTGGCAGCACCCATGACGGACCTCACCAAGAAGGACAGGACCTTTGTCTGGAATGATGAAGCAGAGAAATCATTTAACCGGTCGAAGACAGCAATGGTGACTGCTCCAGTGTTGCAGTTACCGGATTTTGAGCGGGAATTTGTGGTCACAACGGATGCGTCAGAGGTATCCGTGGGAGGTATACTGCAACAGGACTTTGGCAATGGGCTGCAACCCGTTTGCTATGAAAGCAGGAAGCTCAACCCCGCTGAGACCTGGTACAGTGCATACGAAAGGGAATTTCTGGGCATCACCTGGGCTGTTGGGAAATGGCGGCATTATTTGGCCAGCCGCCACTTCATCGTCCAGACAGACCATGACTCTTTGAAAAACCTGCCCAACCAACCTGCTGTCAACAGGCGGTTTTGGAAATGGGTGCAGGTATTGCAGGGATACGATTGTGACATTGTCCATATCCCAGGAAAGGACAACGCTGCAGACTTCCTCACGCGCAGGAGTATTCAGGAATTGTGCAGTATGGCGGATGTGCGTGCGGAAGAGGAGTCATTGGTCCAACGTCTTAAGTTGAATGAAGGTGACAAGGGGGAGAACGAAATACAAAAGAAACTCGATGAAATTTTTAAGAAGTTGAGAACTGGGGAAGCAGTGGTGGCTGCTGGTGGGGGAGATCATTCACTCCATTCTTTACATTCTTTGTTGGTGACCAATGCCCATGTCACACTGGAGGAGAGCTTGAGGGACTCCATTAAAAAGGGCTATCGAGAAGACAGCAGATGGGCAGAAGTGATGGAACAGTTGGAATCTGCCCAA
Organism: Ostreobium quekettii; assembly: GCA_905146915.1. Classification (NCBI taxonomy): domain Eukaryota; kingdom Viridiplantae; phylum Chlorophyta; class Ulvophyceae; order Bryopsidales; family Ostreobiaceae; genus Ostreobium; species Ostreobium quekettii. Next base: position 11,908 of record CAJHUC010000500.1, on the reverse strand, counting down.
GGACGTGTCACCAGGATCGGGAATCGTGATTACCGGCTGAGTCATGGATTGCTGGAGATTAAAGTAAAAGACAACTCAGAGGACAGGCGACCTTGGAGGTTGGTGATGCCGGATGTGGAGGATGCCCGCAGAAGGATTATGGAGGAGATACATGCAGTACCATACGCGGGTCATCTGGGCTACCACAAGACACTCAAGAAGTTACAGCAAAACTTCTACTGGCCAGACCACACAGTGGATGTGAGAGATTATGTGTTGGGATGTGAGGTCTGCCAGTCTGAGAAGAGTGTCCACAAGGTGCCGGCTGGACTACTGCAGCCGTTACAGCTTCCAGAGGAAAAATGGAGCGACATCAGCTTGGACTTCATCATGGGTCTACCGGTCAGTGAGAGGAGCAACGACGGGATCCTGACAGTTGTAGACCGGGCAACGAAGATGGTACACCTGGTACCAATTCAGCAGACCATCACAGCTGCTGAAACTGCCCGTGTCTACTGGGACAACATAGGGAAACTACACGGGAACCCCAGGTCAATTGTCAGTGACCGTGACCCAAGATTTGTGTCCAAGTTCTGGCAAGAATTCTGGAAGTTATTGGGGAGTAAGCTGCGGATGTCCAGTGCCCACCACCCTCAGACAGATGGTCAAACGGAGGCAGCAAATAGGGTGGTGGAGCAAGTCCTCCGATGTACAATCCATGCGAGTCAGGACATCACACACTGGGAGCGTTATCTGCCCATGGTGGAATTCGTGATGAACAGCAGCGCATCACCAGCTACGGGGCATACACCGTTCTACCTCAACTATGGGTTTGAACCAGTGACCCCATTGGACTTGATACGAGATGTCGACCAGACAAACCTTGAAGGGGTTGACGTTTTCGTTAAACGTATGAAGAAGACGTTCAAGTTGGCAATGCAGATGGTTCAACAGGCACAACAGAGACAGAAACGCCAGGCCGACCAACGGCGGCATGATCAGCGATTTCACAGTGGGGAACAGGTGCTGTTGAGCACAGAACATCTACAATTGAAGAATGTACCTGTTCGCAAGCTCAAGAGGCGATTCGTGGGTCCCTTTGCTGTGGTCCGTCCGGTGGGACCAGTGGCCTACGAATTGGAGCTGCCTAAAGGGTGGAAGATTCACAATGTCTTCCATACGAGTTTGCTTCGACCATTCAGAACGTCCAAATGGTCGTCCCCACAGGAAGATGAAGACGCTGAGATTGAAGTTGAAGCTGATGAACCATATGATGTGGAGAAGCTGCTGCGTTGGAGATGGGCAGGCCCCAGTGGCAGGAGGCACAAGGAATTTTTGGTGTTATGGACAGGTGGAGCTTGGACGATGCCTCCTGGATACCGGCTGGAAACTTCACCTATGCGAGAGAGTTGCAGAAGATGATCAAGAGGGACAAGCCCGAGGAAGTCACTAGTATGGGATAGTGACGCTTTCGAGGGCGAAAGCTACCCCAAGGGGAGAGTACTGTTGTGGAACTACTTGGGGGCCGGCAGTAAATGATATTTTCTGCAGCTGTATTATGTAATCTCGCTGAGTCATCCTATTCTACGGTTTACTCATGATTTCCTGGTTCCAACGCTTCGTTCAGCACTCAGTTCTGAGGAGTATGGAGGAAGATACGGCCTCTTGAAGACGTAGTACTTTGAGGCCAGGTGCTGGGTGGGGATTGTTGGAATTAGAGCTAGATTAGGTTGATTATAGGTGACGGAGGGGCGCTGGTACATGGTCCGTACATTACACTGTGTTGTCTTGTCTGATGTGATGCGATGGACCCACGACCGGGCATCGCGCAGGTACATTGGATGCGCGCCACGTTGTGTCAGACTGTAACCGCATTCGGGCCCCCTCTCTGCCCCGCCGCGAGGCAGCGAACCGCCGTTCGCCGCCGCGACTCCACCGCCTGCGCACGGCAGGCTTCGGGGAAGGTCCCCGAGCGTCCCAAGGGCCCACCGTGCTACCGAACAACCGAGCACCCCGACAACGCCCGCCGGAATCCGGCGGAGAGGCGCGGCATCGAGGCCGCGCCATCGGGTGCGGCGACCGCCCCCAACACTCCGGAAACCAGCGGCCGCCCGCGGGCCGCAACAGCTGACAGCCCGGAGGGGGTTTGGACAGCCCCCGGTATCACTCAAGCCGGGTCACACTATTTTCGTGGACATAGTGGGGCCGTTTCCGGAGGAAGATGGTTTGGAGTACATCCAGTGTGTTGTTGACTCAGCATCACGAGTAGTAGATGCTGTAGCTATAGCTAGTACGGATAGTAGTGAGGCAATACGTGCCTTGGAGCGTTGGAAGGCATTCTATGGACCTTTTAGTGTCTTGGTGTCGGACAATGCTAGTACATACCAAAGTGAACAATTCCTAGATTGGTGTCAGAAAAATGGAGTTATGCACCTTTTTGTGGCTCCCTACCGCCATGAAAGTACTGGGGTAGTGGAGCAGTGCAATAGAACTGTTGTACATCAACTCGGCAAAAGGGTCCTAGCTACGGGTCGTACATGGGCAATAGAAATAGATTGGGTTGTACAAAACATAAATAGGTCTGTACATTCAGTGGCCGGCAGAACGCCCAATGAACTATGGCATGGTGATTACAAGATGCGACTGGAAGCCCATCGAAAGATGGCGAAGGCAAGGGATCGGGCCAACCAGAACCTCAAGATCTTTTCAGAGAATCTGAAGGTTGGCGATACGGTTCTTGTATACGATTTTAGTCGCCTTAAAAAACAACGCCACAAGCTGATGAAGCGTTGGACTGGACCCTACAAGCTGGTGGAGAAGCTGCCGGGTAATCTTTGGAGGGCTGCGGAGCGAAGGCGTGATAAGCCGGGCCGAAAAAAGATCCTTGTGTTCCATGAGAATTTCATACAGAAGTTCGATGATGCGGAACATGTATGGTGACCCAAGGAGGCAGTCGGCAGTTCGGAGTTGAGGCGCAGTCCAGCGTGGGAGTGCCCATGTTGAAGTTGGCCATTTCCAGGCCATAAATGACATGGCAAACGTCTCCATCAACTTCATCTTCCAAGCATCAGCAGGCAACATTTCCAGCACCACTAGCCGACCGACATTAGCTACCACACCCAATGCATCTTACAGCTGGACACAGCAGCAGCATGAGGAGCGATCAAAAAGTTACAATCCGACCAGAACTGTACAAGATCAAGCCGCTTTGCGACTGCAACTCCAGCATCAGCTCCATTGTACAGCTATCATGCCCTACGTGGCTGACTACGCATCAGCATGCACGGTTCCGTCCAACTTTGACGCCCAGCATGGGATGACGACATCCTTTCACACACCCACAAGCCGCCAAGCGACTAGTCCGACATCTGAACATCATCCAAGACCTCCAAAACGGCAAAAGCGCACTGCAGCGCTCCCCTGTAGTCTGACCATCCTGCACAGCGAGCCCCGCCTCCCAGTCCCACTGCCCAGCAGCTGGTTGGCGGTTTCCCGGTAGCCATGACAGCAACGCGATTCCGCCAGGTCGAAAGCTGGCGCTTTCTGATCGCCCAGTGGCTCGCTTTCGGCGACCTCTGGCTCTCGAGGTGGTACCTCGAGAAGTCTGACTGCCCTCCAGGATACTGGAGTTTTGGGCTTACGGTAGTCTTGCCGTTCAGCGACGAGGACGCGCCGTGGCTGCATCACCAGCGAGATCATGGGGAAGACTCACTGAGGTATCGGCTGCAAGAGGAGGCGCGCGAGGCGTACTGCCGCACCGTGTCAACGCAATTGATGTCAGGACATCTGCCTGGACCTGGGGAAAGCCGGACTGGAACCCTGCCTACAAGCCCAAGGCCGTGTACCGCCCCTGGGCACTCCAGGTGTATCCCCATCCGCATCGGCCGTACACCGGCATGGGTACGCAGGCGTTCCGGCAACGCATCGCGGCGATGATTGAGCGTGAAGGCGGACGGATCCAGGCCTGGCGCGGTGCGGAGATCAACTTTTACTATCGCCAGGTACATGTGAGCCTTGACATCAGCGTGCCGCACTCCGATGAGCGCTGCTGGCGCATGGAGGGTGGAGGCGTCACCCGCCGTGAGTATGCGGCCACGCAACCGTCCAGCGCGTCTGAGATCTTCGTCCGTGATCGAAGGGAGTTCGGTGTGCAAACGGAACCCAACGCAGCCGTACTGCCCTCCGCTGCCTTCGTGGAAGCCAGCGCGATCGTGGCTTGACGCCTCAATGCTGGCAAGGAGCCGTATACAGCCGTGGAGCTGCGCGCGGAGGAGCGGGCCTGGCGGAGGGCCATCCGACGTCAGCGACGGGAGGCGCGGCTGCGTGGACCAGTCTGAGATGACGTCATGGAGGATGCGCCCACTGATGAGCCACCGACTGTACCGGCAACCCTTGGCACCTCCACGATGACGACACCTGCCCTGCCACCCGGATTTGATGGGACTGACAACGCGAGGGCAATGACGCCATCCCCACCGCCGGGTTTCGGAGGCCAGGGGGCGCGGTCTACGGAAAGTCGGTAGACATGTCGAAGACAGTGACAAGGCGGCGTCCGGCTGGCAGATGACGCGATGGGTGGCGGCCACCTGAAGCCAGCTGGCGTGGTTGGAGTTGTCCGAGGAGTTCCTTGGCGGAGAATGATCGTTGGGATGTCCTGGCTGTCGTGTGAACGAACGGGTCGATCTGTACTGGAACCTTGGGGTGATTGGGTCGTGTCGTGTCCGGTTGGATGAGTGAACGGGGAGACATGACGAGAAGGAGTGAACGCATGGTTGCCAGTTGTACCCGAAAGACGATCCTGTAATAAATAGCCGCGGGGAGTCTGTCCCGACAGCTCTCCGGCAGGCCCCTGTGTGACGAACCGTGTCCCAGCCGCCTGTACGATCCCGCCACCGCGCCACAGCCCCCCGACCGACTCGGCCAATCACTGGCCTTGCCCCCTTGCGGTACCCGAGCGTCCGTAAGCCGGCCTAAGGAGCCCTGGGGCCCTGTGGCGTATCTCACACTCCCGCTGAGTGGTGAGTCCGGTGCACGTGGATTCCGGAGTGACTGAGGGCTGCGCATTACGCAAGGCGGGCGCAGTCGCTGGTGCTGGAGTGCCGTAGCACCCTACGGAGGTGCCGATCGGCCGGTACGCGCAACGGTGGACACTAGGAGGGAGTTGCGACGTACGGTTCTGGTGGAGGCCTCGATGGCGAGGTGCGATATGAGTATGATTTTCCCTGGAACGCCCATGGAAGGAGCTGCCATCATGGCGGCGTTGGCTGGCGCTGTCGGACGGAGTGTGCGATTCCTGGGCATTGGCATCCATTGGTTTGGGGAACTCATGGTTACCCTACTCGGGTGGCTGGCTTGGATGCTGAAAATCGATGAGACAACAAAGAATACGATTCTGGGGACGGTCAGGGTGGTTTATAATGGCCTGGCCCTCCTCATTTTGTTCAACATGACTGCCGCCATTTTCTGCGCAATGGGGCAACTTCTGCAGACTGCAGAACCTCACAGAATAGCACTGACATATTATTCAACATGCTGGCACTGATCGGCAGCATATGAAAGGCTTGTATGCAACAATGTGCAACATATTTATGGGATCTAGAAATCTCCACCCTGCAGTCCTTCTCAGATCCTGTCATCATTTTAGCTGATGTAAGGCCATGCCCTGTGATCTACAGTAGTGCCATAAAGCCTGGAGCAACTTGAGGCATATCAATGGCCCAAGAGCCACAGAGAAGGCTGAGCACAGCCGCCACTGTGTTTTCCCTGTGGTCCTTGCGTGTGTATCCGAAACAGGCGTTGCTGCCAAACGACAAGTTGCTGTGAAACTGAGTAACACATGACTCAACTCAGATGGAGTATCCCAAAACCTGAAGCCAGTGTCGATTCCGAAAACCTGTCTTGATTCCCAGCTCTGTTTCCTTGGTGGCAAGGTCTTGGTGAGGCCATCCCATCTGTTCGAGTTGACGTGTTTCCCTCTTCTGGGAAAGTTCCAGAACGGGCAAGCAACGGCAATCACGGACAACAAATAGTGAACCGTCCTTACAAACCTCTCAAAGTGAGCACATCAATCTGTGCATTCGTGCCAAAGTCTGCTCTCAAGCCTCAATGGATCGCTGTCAACTCCCTCCACTATCTACGTGTGAAGGTGCCATTCATGTGCGTATCACACAAATGGCAAACATTTGTTCCACAGATATACGTGCACCACAAGCACCACGCCCTGCAGCCCAATGGACTGCTAATATTGACAGCCACGTCCCATGACCACATCAGTACCCCTTTCCAGGAGCACATGAATGTCTTTGTCTGGATGTACCTTTGGTGGCCAGTTCGTCAAAGCTGCTACAAAAGGCATGCGCATCATCTGAATCTTGGGTCTCCAAACGGCAGGTACCAGTTGAGGAGTTCCTGCCTCTCCATTTCCTTGATTCTGTCCTCCTTTCGTTTCTTCGCTGCTCGCTTTTCGACTTTCTTGCGTTTTCTCAACATCTCTTCATGCTTTTCTCTCAGTTTTTTGTAGCCGATGGGATCCACCTCTTGAATCATTGGGTTGATCTTAAGAGGACCATAAGGTTTGTCAAGTGCCACGCCTGCACACAAACAGTAGTGGTCACACGGAAACGAGCTGATGATGGAAGATTTCAGGGCAAAATGCACATAGTACGCCACAGAGGCCATTAAATCATCAAGCACAAACACACCGCCATGGATGCAGATGTGCTGTGCAGCATTGGTCTGGGTTTCATCATGATAGCAACATTTCACAAGGACACGGTTGGAGCATGTGAAATTGGCAGAATATGTAACAACTTGAGCTATGCCACATCTGATGGCCTCCAAGCTTGTAACCACCTCTTGAAAGCAAGTCACAAATTTCAAAGCTGGTGAAAGCCACTTGGGTTTAGTTGAAACAAACTAGTTGTCCCAGACTTTCTGTGGGTGGGTTGTAGCAACAAGAACCAAATGAACATAATCTGGACAGGCTGCTACACACCCTGAATCGCAGCCAGAGGGATGTAAACATCTCAGTTTCTTGTCAATGGGCACCAAAGCACCCACAATGATCGCTGTAAGCGCTACATACAAACATTCCACAAATGCAGACACTTACCCATATCTTTCAGAAGCCGCACTTTGTGTGGACTGAGTTTCTGCTTGAAGAAGAGCTTGTGTTGCCTTTCCATCCACCTCGATGCCTCGATCCAGTTGGGCTCACTGGGATCATCGAAACCCTCAGGGATTTCCACTGTGGCATGCTTTGCTTTATATCGACGGAGGTGATGATACAAACTGTACCACCTGGCATCGAGCTGGAGCACAACATGCACCAGAGGAAAACATTACATGAGCATTCACCCACATAACCACCCATCACGGTCTTTCTGCTGTTTAGTTGGGCAGCATGGCCACATTCTGAGTTTTGCTAAACAACTCTCAGCAGTGCACTAACAAGAACCTGATACCTGGGTAAATGGAAAATAGCATCTTGAGCATGATTCAAGACAGATGCGCTTTAATGTTAGAACACATAAATGATGGTATTTTGCTCAACAGAAAGTGAGAATCATTTTCAGAATTGCCGAATTTTCTGCATGTGCTGCAATGAACACACATTGTGGATACAACCATGCCCACTATCGCCTTGCAGATGTAATCAATCAGGTCGCCTTTAATGCACCAACAAACATCTTGTAGAACACAAGGCCAGCTCATGGCCTGGGCTACTTGCCTGGTGCACCTTCCATTCGAAATTGAGCTCATTCAGCTTCCGAATCTGCCATTCTTCCAACAGCTTCTTCTTATATTTCCTCCTCATGCGGTGGACCCATTCACCAAGCACGCTTGCATCATGCACCTTCCTTGGGACATGGCATGTGTAGTATTTGTCCTTCCATTCCTGCAGTTGAGTGGCCATAACTTCGAAGTCCATCGTGTTCTGGCTGCCATGGGACTCCAGTTGGGACAGGTGCTGTTCTTCATATTCCGCATCAGCGATTTCTTCGCCCGCTACTTTCTTCAGGTCATAGCCCAAGATTACTCTCAACTTGATGACCTGATGGGTGGGAAAACACAGTAAGGGTAGGCCTGGATCAAGATGACACTCAAGCAATAGCCTTGCCATTAAGTTGTTGCAGACAGCATTTGCCAGCCAGACGCCTTGGAACCTGCTAACACTTCAAGATGCTGGCTGTGATATATGTTCCCACTTGTGTCCATTGAACACGTACTTGTTGGGAAAAGTTCTGGTTCCATTAACGAACAACCTGTGCAATGGTCCCAGACCTGTCCATCCCAACAACAGCAACCAACAACTCAGTGTTACCATGTGGCATCAGTTTCACCATCCCAAAGCAGTGCATGGTTGGCAGCAAATTTCCCACTTTTCCAATATTCGCATTTCTTGTAGATTGAAAAACAATCAAGCATTTTTGTCCGTCAGGATGACAGGGAATGATGAAGCTGCAACTGTGAACTAGCCCTGGGTTCATCAGCCCTCGCTCATAAGTGCCAAAACTGAAATGCAGCCACAAATCTGCACAAAATGGCAGCACATCATAACATAGGGATGCAGAGGGTGGAACTGGTGCCTGAGCCTGACAGCAGCTTCTGTGGCAACTGCCACTCTTGTAGACAGGAGACCACAGTGCAGTTGTCACAACTTTGGAACTACCCTGCATCGGTGTGCGACTACAAAGGGAGGTTCAAGAGCAAAACAACTAGAAGTTCTGATCCCTGGCTATGACCTTTCAAACACAGATCTTCATGATTCCACAACGCTCTACACCGTACACAGCTTCACCTTGTCAACTGACAGCCGTCTCTGCTGAAAGAGCACAGGCTGTTGATGCCACCACCTTGGGAACACAGCTGGCCAATCTTCGCTCTTCCATCTTTGTGGCACATCCAGATTGTTGAAAACTGCCTTGAAGCGCCTTGCTTCATGCAGCATCATATGCCACTCCGCATCGTTCTGTGGAGAATTTGGCAGTTCCAATGAGCAAATAAACAATTCACACCTATGGGAGCTGGTTAGAACAGAACAGAGTGCTGTACATTTGGCACACTTGATCGGAACTCCAATACCTCAGATGTAACAGAACGGCCTTCCAGAACTCAATGCTTGAATGAATATGGCAAACAGAAGCCACTGGTGATCGCCCATATTATCAAATTGTGTCTCAGCTGTGGTGATCCATGGGACTCCTGACAGGCACAAAATGACTGCCCTGCACATCAAACTCCTCAGTTCAACAACAGGCAACCATGGAAAGGCAACCTCACCACGTTCTTCTTCCAGACAAATCCAACGCTGTCCAAGACATTTTTCTCCTCAATTGCCATCCATCGCAGTGTCTGTCGTTTCTTCTGATCTGCCACCCACAGGCCAAGCTCTTGATTGTCCCACAAGGTCTTTGGCACGTTCAAGTCCATATACTTGGACTTGAAAACCTTCAGTTCACGGACCTGGCAATGGCAAGGTAAAGACGATCAGTAACTTCCAGTTTGCCAAAAGCGAGCCAAATTTTTGAGCAGAAACAGTGTATGGGTCACAGGACAGAGCGATGTGACCAACACAGCAGCGATGGTATCATTCATGCTGCAAACACAGGCCACCCTGCCGAGCCTGACCAGCCAACTGGGAGTATGTACTCTGGTCCAAGCCTGTGCATCCACGGTCGAGCTATGTTCAGGCATTGTCCCATGTGATAGCCAGCTGTACCTGTAACCAAGCAGCTGTAACCAATGACAGCACACATCCCTCCATCCACCACCATTTGACAAGGTAGCACCAGCACCTCCCAAGCACCTGGGAAACTGGAGTGTTGCTTGCATATCAGGCGCAAACCCAGTGCCTGCACCTGATGACGTCACTTCTGCACTGTCCTGGGCACAACAGCCTGGGATGCTATTGCTGGGACACACATCCATGACTGTTCGACTTGCCATGTGCACACGGCTCTACTGCCACAGAATCCCAATTCACAGACTGAGCATTCTACTGCCATTCTCCCAAGCGAGAGACAAACTAGTCAGGAATGGGACGTGCGTTCCCAGACTTTGAGCTCACCTTCATCATGAATTCCGCCTCAGGAGTTGCATGTTGCATTTCCCTTGCTGGTCTTGGCGCTGTTCTAGGGACGGGCAGTCCGCGCCTGTCCTTCACAGCCTTCTTGCTGGGCTTGCCGCGCCTCCGCCGTTTCTTCATTGTCTTCGGCTTCACCTGAGCGTCGTGCAGCTCGGGATCCGGGAGGTTGATCACCCTGCGCGGCGGGGATCGTTCGCCAATCATGAGCGAATCGGCATCCCCACGCCGCCTCTCCACGGCCTGGTCGAACAGGCGCAGGCAAACACGTCACCCTCTACCTCAACACGGCCTCCCGACGCTGTCCATGGCTATCTCCAAAGGCCATTTGCGCGCTTCACCACATTGTCTGGCATGAGGGACAGTTTGCGTTCATCCCTCACCTCTGCGTTATCAACGAACGCTCCGGCTCTGAACAACCTGCGCTGGGGAGGCAGGGCATCGCATCGGTCCCTCGGACCCCGCCCGGCATTAAAACTCGCGAGGGACAGCGGCTTGGACACTGTGGCCAAACGAAGCTCGGACAGCGCCAGCGCGCACAGTAAGTCGCCCCTCGTTGCCCGCCACAGGCTGACTCGCAGCATTCGCGAAGGGCCCACAGCCGTGGGCCAAGGGGGCCGAAAGGCGGTGCTCATTGGTCACCCCACGCCGCCCCGCGCCGCATCCTGCAAACCTGCCCACCAAGCACCAGCGCAATTCCCCCCACATCGTGTTCTTTTGGGCCCAGCCATCCTAAGTTCTGGGTGCCCATACAGTGGGGTGGCCTCTTTAAGGCCGTCCCGTGACAACCACATTGCACCAGCCTTAGTCACCAGCCATTTCACCATTTCACCATTTCACCATTTCACCATATTCATTCACCAGCCATATTGACCGTTGGCCTTATTGAGGTCCGCAGCCCATTTAAGCCTGTAGAAGCCATTTACGGTACACTTAACATTATATATCGTATATATTGATTATTTTTAAGAATATTCTGATATCAAAATACTGTTAGTACTTTATGCTTTGCCCAATAAAAGGCGTAATACTTTACTTGGTAGCACTGATTGTCAGCAGGCAGTCGTCCAGTCGAAGGAGGGTGGCTTTGAACTGGGTGACCAGTGCTATGGGGTTGCAAACGCCCCTGCATCTGGCGCTAACACAGCGCTAAAGGGCTGGCACCATAGTCCTTGCCGTTGCTGCGGTCCTGTCCTTTGGCACTTGCCATTCCTCGATCTTGGATCTCTCTGCCGCCACCCGTCGAATGGTTCCTTCCCCACAATTGAACTTGTTGGCCAAGGCAGCGTGGCCAACTTTCGCCTTCAAAGAATCCAAAATGCCAACCTTCTATTCCATCGTCAACCTCATGCGTTTACCGCCCCCTTGAGGGGCCGCTCATTCCATCGGTAGTCGCTTCAACTTGTCTTTGTTCATGCCAGAGCCATCGGCATTGTCTTTGCCCAATTGTTTGGCAATCACCAAACCACTCTCAAACAAGATTTGGCCCTGGTCAACGTCCATAGCATCGAACCTTGGCAGCAACTCGCCCATACACTGCCCCTTGACGACAGTGGATCGAGGTGGCGCAATAACCTGGTCATAGCAAAGGCTACACACACGATCCATTTCTGAATCGCCATCGGGATCGACTTCTCCACAAATCCCGTGGAGGTACCCATCACACCCAGGGCACTTGTGTATAATGTAATTAGGCGGTTGGGGGGTTCGTGGGGCAGTCTGCACTTCTTGTCTTCAAGGCAAGGCATGGCGGCGGCCCCCCCACGCTCAGACTGCCTGTGGCCACGCCTTTCTAGTACTTTAGGTCGTGGCACTAGATATGGCCGATTTTGACCGGCGTTGTTG